>JAPVLO010002464.1:0-97091 GCA_027257055.1 Cephalopachus bancanus
TTCCAACCTCACTTACCCAAAGACTCCAGAACACAGTCCGGGTGGCACAAGGCTTCACACATTGGGTGCACCCCTCTGTCCAGGCAGTTGTACATGACACTCAGATGCTTCAGGCTCTTGCTTCTGCTCAGAGCCGAGGAGAAGGCTTCCGCGTCATCTGGTGAGAGGCCACAGCTTGCCAGCCTGCAGGAAGGGAAGATACGCATTCTGTTGGCTCCTGTTTCCCTGACTCATCCCTCCTGGTCATCTTTTTGTCTGATTTGGGGTCTCTCTTTGACCCAGGCTGGAGTGCAGTGGCATGATCCTGGCTCACCACAGCCTCAACCTCCTGTGCTCAGGCGATCCTCCCACCTCAGCCTCCTGAGTAGCTGGGACTACAGTCAAGCACCACCACACCTGGCTAATTTTTTTATTTGTTTGTAAAGATGAGATCTCACCAAGTTACCCAGCCTAGTCTTGAACTCCTGGGCTCAGGTGATCATCCTGCCTCCACCTCCCAATGTGCTGGGATAAGAGGTGAGAGCCACTGTGCCCAGCTGGTTAATTATGGTTTTCTATTGCCTCAACCACTCTCTTTACCTCTAGCTGCCACAGAATCAATCATCAAACAAAAAAAAATCTAAACCCAGAGACAACATAGTAAATATGTAAACCATTATGATAACTGTCAAGGAAAGTATAATTGGCAAATCCCCCAGTCCATGGCTCCTAATGCCTCTCTCACATGACTCTGTGGCAAGGCATGGTTTTAAATATTCCTCTAGCTTTAAGATATTATTTTCAAGAAGTGAAAAAATTAGGGTTTGGTCTGTTTTACATCTTATATAAAAATTAACTCAAAATTAATTATATAGATTTAAATATAAGAGTCATAACAAAACTTTTAGAAAACAACAAAGAAGTCAATCCTAATGAACTTGGGTTAGGCCACAGTCTCTTAACTAGCACCACAAGCACCAGTGATAGAAGAAAAAATAAAATGCCCTTCATCAGAATTGAAGACTTGTACTTTAAGGGACACCATAAAAGGTGAAAAGACAACTCAGAGAGAGAATATTCACAAGTCATATGTCTTGTATATCATGTAACTTGTACCCAGAATATATAAATAGCTCAACAACAAAAGGCATAAAAAAGAATTAAGAATGTGCAAAGGACTTGAATATACATTTCTTCAAAGAAGATATACAAATGACCAAAAAGCACCTGAAAAGTGCTTTCCTGATGCTAAATGTAGGTTTACTGATGCTTTTTGATGTTTATCAACGTCATCAGTCCTTCAGAAAAAGCAAAGCAAGACCACAATGAGATGCTACTTCACACCCCCTAAGATGACTGTAATAATAATAAAAAAAAGTATTGGCAAAGACATGGAGAAATTTCTGGTGAGAATGTAAAATTGTCCAACCCCTGTGGAAAACAGCTTGGTGGCTTCTCCAGAAGTTAAACACAGAATTACTCTGTGACTCAGAAATCCCACTCCAGGTACAACCCCCAAGGCATTGGAAACAGGCATTAAACATGAGTGTTCATGAAGCCAAAAGGTGGAAATAACCCAAATGTCCATCAACAGATGACTCAGTGAATAAAATGTAGTACAGCTATACAATGAGACGTTATCGAGCCATAAAAAGGAACAAAGTACTGGTACCTGGGACCATGTGGACGACCTTCAAACACATTTTGCTAAGTGAAAGAAAGCCACTCATAGAAGATCATGCAGAGCATGATTCAATGCACAGGAGATGCCCAGAATGGGAGAATCCTTCAAGATGAAAGTATACTAGTGAGTCTTCCAGGCCAAAGCGGAGAAGCTACAATGGTGCTGTGCCAGGCCCACTGCCCCAGCTGTTTCTACCTGGAATCTCCATTGAGCTAAGCGCCCAGCTCCTCTACGGAGTGGGGCCCCTTCTCCAGCTCCTCCGCGAGCTGGCTACAGAGGTGGCAGAATGAGGGCCCCTGTGGCAGCGGTGATGGTAGTGGTGGCAGAGCCAGGCCACCAGAAGGCAGCAGGAGTGGTGGCGGCACCAAGTCCACCTCCAGGGCACTGGCAGCAGTGAAACTAGGCCCCCCAACGGTGGCAGCAGAGTTAGGTCTCCTACAGTTGGTGACAGCAGCGGTGGTGCCAGGCCCCTGTGAGACCCTCTGGCCGCGTTGGCGGTGGAGTGAGGCCAGTGCCTTCAGGAGGTGCAGTTCCCTGGGTACCTGGCTCATATTTCTAAGATTTTGGCCACATCTCCTCTGCCATGAGATCGGGATCCAGCCTGCTGAGACCTAACCATGGAACACTAAGTTTAGGTGCATTAAGTTCATCTTGTGTGAGGACTTCTGGCAAGAAGGCAACGGAACAGCCTGGTTTATGAGACCCTCTGCAAAGGAGAACGCAGAGGGTCTCGGGCTCTCTCCCTGTGGGCTGTGGACCCCAACGTTGACAGCCTGCTCTTCACACAGAGCTCAGCCGTTGTCACTGCTGGGGCATCGCAGCAGTCTGGAAAGCCACTGCAGCCACAGACACAGCAGCCACCATGCTGCCGCAGCTTCCATGGCAGCCAAGAACATCGTGCCACCTGTGCCTGAGGCAATCCACGACTTGAAGTCCCCCACGGGCAAGATCTGCTGGGAAGGTCTGCAGACAAGGTCACTCTCTCCATTAGTTGGTACACTTGTCTGTTTCACCCCTTACTCCTCTCTCTCTCCAACCCCCTCTGCCCCCCACTGTCTGCTCCATTCTCTTCCTTCTGCTAACCTCATTTTATTTCAGGGAGTAAACCTACAGCCCCACTTCACAGACAGATTCCAAGGCAGTGAGAAGTGGGTTTCAGATTATCCATACACCAGTCAGTGGATACCAGGACCTGCAGATAGATTTTGAATCACAGCTCCCCACTTAAATAAATCTCAAAACTGCAAAAAGGACCACCCCAACCTACAGTGCAACTCCAGAATTGAACAAAGTAAGAAGGCATACATAAAGAATAGGATATTAAACAAACAGAAGTAAAAGCAATCCCTCTACCTCTGAATAACAGAATTAAAGAAGATGGTGACATGGAGGGAAGGAAAAAGTAGGGAGGGGGAAAAACCGCACAAATGAAGAAAAACCAAAAGAAGAATATAGGTCTCACACAGACCCCTGAGAGATCAGATTGAGAAAATAGATTCTGAAACACAAACAATGAAGAGCCCCCAGAATGACTGGTCACATGCAACAAACCCAGACATCAAGACATTAATAGAGAGAATTAAAAAAATTGAGAAGAGACAAGAGGAAAATAGGAAGGAGCTGATGTCAGAAATAACATCAGTAAAGAATACTGTGATGGAAATAAATAACAAACTAATAAGCATGGAAAGCAAAATTAGCCAAGCAGAAGAAATAATCTCAGAGCTCAAAGACCAAAACACAGAACTAACCCAAACTGTCAAAAGCATAGAAAAGAAGCTCAGAAAGACAGAACAAAACCTTCAAGAGATGAATGATCACTTCAAGAGACTGAACCTAAGAGTAATTGGCCTTTCTGAGGCAGAGAGAGAAACAGAGGTTGCACTGGAACAAACAATTCATGACATCAATCAAGAAAACTTCCCTCATCTCATCGATGATGAAAAAACTCCAACTCAAGAGATTCAGAGAACCCTTGCAAAACAACAAATGGGAAGACCAACTCCCAGGCACATAATAATTTGCCTAAACAAAGTAGGTATAAAAGAAAAAATCCTAAAGGCTGCAAGAGAAAAAGGTCAGACTACCTACCAGGGAAAACCAATTAGAATAGCAGCAGATTTATCTACAGAAACCCTGCAGGCTAGGAGAGCTTGGAGCCCTATCTTCAAAGTTCTAAAAGATAAACAATTTCAGCCGAGATAAACCTACCCAGATAAGCTAAGCTTCATCAGTGAGGGAGAATTAAAATCTTTCCCAGATATCCAATCCCTAAGAACCTATGCTGCCACCAGACCACCTCTACAAGAAACAAGAAAGCACTAAACACAGAAGAAAAGGAAAAAAGAACAACATTCTTCACAAGAGTACAGGAAAAAGAATAAAATACACATGAACCAACCCCTCAAACCAAAAGAAAGACAAAAAAACCAAATGGAAGAACAACAACTCTATAAGAACTCTATGATAGGGATGAACTCTCACATTTCAATAATTAGCCTGAATGTGAATGGACTAAATGCACCACTGAAAAGACACAGTATGGCAAAATGGATAAAATATCACCAGGCAACAATATACTGCCTTCAAGAGAGCCATCTCACTAGAAAGGACATGCACAGACTCAACACAAGAGGATGGAAAACAAATTTCCACGCAAATAGAACACAAAAGAAAAGAGGAGTTGCGATCCTAATTTCAGACAAAATACCATTTGAGCTATCAAAAATTAAAAGATACAGAGGGCCACTACATAATGATAAAAGGTTCACTCCATCAACAAGAAATATCTATTTTCAACATATATGCACCTAACATAGGTGCGCCAACTTTCATAAAGCAACTTCTAGGAAAACTAAAGAAAGATATTGACTCTAACGCCATCATAACTGGGGACTTTAATACCCCACTCACAACCCTAGACAGATCATCAGGACAAAAAATCACCAATGAGATCTGGAACCTCAATGTGACTCTTGACCAAATGAACTTAATTGATACCTACAGAACACTCTATCCAAAGACCACAGAATACACATTCTACTCATCACTGACTGCATGGAACGTATTCTAAGATCGACCACATAGTTGGCCATAAATCAAGCATAAGCAAATTTTAAAGGACTGAAATTTTACCATGCACCTTCTTGGACCACAGTGGAATAAAAATAAACATTAACACAAACAAGGTCCCCCCAAAACCCACAAAGACATGGACACTAAACAGCATGATGCTAAACAACTCCTGGGTCAATGATGAAATCAAAACAGAGATTAAAAGATACCTGGAGATAAACAAAAATGAAGAAACATCTTACCAAAGTCTCTGGGACGCCCTGAAAACTGTAGTAAGTGGGGAATTTATAACCCTACAAACACACATAAAGAAAATGGAAGGATCACAAATTAACAGCCTAACAAGCCACCTAAGGAAACTGGAAAAGCCAGACCACAAAAACCCAAATTTCCACAGAAGAATCCAGATCACCAAAATAAAAGCCCAAATCCAGGACACAGAAGACAAAAAGATAATACAAAAAAAGTCAATGAAACAAAAAGCTGGTTCTTCAAAAGGATAAACAAGATTGATGGTCCCCTAGCCGGACTGACCAAGAAAAAGAGAGAAAAAGCCCAAATAAACACAATCATAAACACAAAAGATGAAGTCACATCTGATCCTGAAGAAATACAAAAGATCATTAGAGACTACTATGTACACTTGTATGGAAACAAACTTGAAAACCTTAAGGAAATGGAGGACTTTCTGTCATTACACAACCTGCCTAGGTTGAAACAAGAAGAAATTGAGACCTTAAATAGACCAATAACAATCTAGGAAATTGACTACGTAATAAGAAAATTACCTCCAAAAAAAAAAAAGTCCTGGACCAGATGCCTTTCCAGGAGAATTCTACAAGACATTCAAAGAAGAGCTGATACCATTTCTACTGAACATATTCCAGACAATTGAGAAAGATGGAACTCTCCCCAAATCATTTTGCAAAGCTAACATCACATTGATACCCAAACCAGGTAAAGACCCAACAAAGAAAGAGAACTACAGGCCAATATCTTTGATGAACATAGATGCTAAAATTCTCAACAAGATCCTAGCAAACCGGATTCCACAACACATCTCAAAATTCATCCATCATCACCAAGTAAACTTCATCCCTGGGATGCAAGGCTGGTTCAACATTCGTAAAACCATAAATGTAATTAAATACATCAACAGATGTCAAAACAAAAACCACATGATTATATCATTAGATGCAGAAAAAGCTTTTGAGAAAATCCAGCATCCCTTCTTGATAAAAACCCTCGAACATCTAGGCATACGAGGAACATACCGCAAAATAGTAAAAGCCATCTACGAGAAACCCACAGCCAGCATACTCCTAAACGGACAAAAATTGGAACCATTTCCCCTGAAAAATGGAACAAGACAAGGATGGCCACTCTCACCCCTCCTGTTCAGTATAGTATTGGAAGTCCTGGCTAGAGCAATCAGAGAAGAGAAGGCAATCGGGGTATCCAAATAGGAAAAGAGGAAGTCAAGTTATCTCTCTTTGCAGACGATATGATTGTGTACCTTGAAAACCCAAGAGAATCTGTCAAAAACCTCCTTACACTAATAAAGGCCTTTGGAAAAGTCTCAGGATACAAAATAAATGTGCAAAAGACAATCGCATTTCTTTACACCAATAATAAACAAACAGAAACCCAAATAAAAACCACAATTCCATTCACAATAGCCACACAAAAAAATGAAGTACCTTGGCATCTTCCTAACCAGAGATGTGAAAGACCTTTACAATGAAAATTACAAAACACTGCTCAAAGAAATCAAAGATGACACAAACAAGTGGAAAAATATCCCATGCTCATGGATTGGAAGAATCAACATTGTGAAGATGTCCATCTTACCTAAGGCAATCTACAAATTCAATGCATTACCCATCAAATTATCAGCAACATTCTTCTCAGACCTAGAAAAAACAATACAGGAATTCATATGGAAACACAAACGACCAAGAATAGCCAGAACAACCTCAGCAAAAAACAAACAAACAAACAAACAAAAAAACAAAGCAGGAGGTATCACATTACGAGACTTCAAACTTTACTATAAAGCTACAATCATCAAAACAGCTTGGTATTGGTATAGGAACAGGCACATAGATCAATGGAATAGAATTGAGATTCTAGAAGAAAAACCTCAATTTCTCAACCAACTCATCTTTGACAAAGCCTCCACCACCTACCACTGGGGAGAGGAGAACCTATTCAGTAAATGGTGCTGGGAAAACTGGCTGACCACATGCAGAAGATTGAAACAGGACCCCTATCTATCCCATACACAAAAATTAACTCCAAATGGATCAGAGACCTAAATGTAAAACCTCAAACCATAAGAACCTTAGAAAATGAAGGACATACACTCATGGAAATCGGAACTGGCATCCAATTCCTGAACAAAACCCGAAACCCACAGGCCATAAGAGATAAGATAGACAAGTGGGATCTCATTAAACTGACCAGCTTCTGCAAAGCCAAAGAAACCATCAAGAGAGCAGGGAGACAGCCCACAGAATGGGAAAAAGTATTTGCCATCTCCAGGTCTGAAAAAGGCTTAACACCTTGGATCTACAAGGAACTCAAATGTGCTGAAAAAAAACCAAACAACCCCATTATAAAATGGGCAAAAGATATGAACAGACACTTCTCAAAGGAAGACATCCGAGTAGCCAACAGACATATGAAGAAATGTTCAACCTCACTAATCATCAGGGAGATGCAAATGAAAACCACACTGAATACTACCTAACTCCAGTCAGAATGGCAATTATCAATAACTCAAAAAATAACAGTTGCTGGAGAGGGTGTGGTGAAAAGAGAACACTTCTACACTGTTGGTGGGAGTGCAAACTAGTGCAACCTCTGTGGAAAACAGTATGGTGATTCCTAAATGCTCTGAATATTGACCTCCCATATGACCCCACAGTCCCCCTACTGGGAATATACCCTGAAGAACTCAAATCACTCTATAAAAAAGATACCTGCACACATATGTTTATCGCAGCATTGTTCACAATAGCAAGAACCTGGAAGCAAACATGCTGTCTATCAAAAGAGGACTGGATTTAAAAAATGTGGTACATATACATGATGGAATACTATGCAGCCATAAAAAAGAACAAAATCATGAATTTCGCAGCAACCTGGATGGAACTAAAGTCTATAATACTGAGTGACCTTTCACAGAAACAAAGATCTGAATATCACATGTTCTGACTCATATAGTGGACCTTGAACATCCAACATAATACTATAAGAAAATGACTGATAGTGGTGGGAAACTATGGGGGACGGGGAAGGGAGATGGGATTAATGGTAGTAAATATCTCTCTGGAGACGGGGAGACACTTCTTATCAACAAGGGTGCCTGAACGAAGCATATTTATATACCTAACCCTTAACTGTACCCCACAATATCATAATTAAAAATATTGATAAAAATAAAGGAAAGAATACTAGTAATTCCAGGGGCTAGGGAGGCAAAGGAATGAGGAGTGGGTGGTAATGAGTATGGGGTTTCTTTCTGAGGCAATGGAAACCTTCTAAAATTAGGTGGTCTGAGCCCATGTGTTCAAGACCAGCCCGGGAAATTGGTGAGACCTCATCTCTACAATAAATAAAAAATTAACCAGGCATGGTAGCGTGTGCCTATATTTCTGGCTACTTGGAAGGCTGAGGTGGAATGATCACCTGAGCCCACCAAGCTGACACTGGGGTAGCTGTGAGGGTGCTACTGCACTCCAGCCTGGGTGAAAGTGAGACTCCAACTCAAAAACAAATAAAATAAAATAAAATAAGATGGTCATGATGGTTGCACACTATTGTCAATATACAAGGGGGGGAATCCCCAAAATCCAGTATTTATACAAATTGTGTATTTATTCTTACATGTTTAAACTTCAGTTGCCTCCAAAGTCCTTGACAGATGTCTTGCATCTCTGTGTGATGCAAGACATCTATCAAGACTCTTTTCCCACTGCTCAAAACAGTTATTGAACTCATCTTTTGGTCTCTTTAAGTGCTTCTGCTGTTTTTTTCTTTCACCTCTTCTGCATTGGCAAAACATTTCCCTTTGAGGACTTTTTTCATCCACGGAAACCAAAAAAAGTCACTTGGCAAGATCAGGTGAATAGGGAGGGTAGGGCATGGGGGATCATGCTGTGTTTAGTCCAAAAATGCTGAACAGTCAGTGTGGTGTGGGCAGGTGTGTTATCTTGGTGGAAGAATTGGTTACCTGTTTGCCACAACTCAGACATTTCTTCCACAACACAGTCTCTCACAACAGTGCCAGCTGGGACCCTGATGCCAATGGGTTTCCTAGAACACTTACCAAGTGGGAGAAGCCTGGACCACACCCTGCCCTCCAAAAGATAATTCTGGGTTTTTTCAGATCCTCTTTGTATATCAAGACCACAAAGTTGTATACTTTAAAAGTATATGTTTCGCGGTATGTGGATTATATATATATATTTTTGAGTTGGAGTCTCATTCTGTCACTCAGACTGGAGTGCAGTGGCTGCTTCCAGCCACTGCAGCCTCAACCTGCTGGGCTTCGGCAATCCTTCCGCCTTAGCCTTCCAAGTAGCTGGAACTACATGTCTGGCTAATTTTTTGATTTATTGTAGAGATGAAGTCTTGCTAAGTTGTCCAGGCGGGTCTCGAACCCACGGGCTCAGGCAATCCAGTCACCTCGGCCTCCCAAAGCACAGGATTACAGGCTGAGCCACTGAGCCCGGCTTGTGGATTATATTTCAATAAAGTTGTTATTAAAAATGGGTTTGGGTCTTTGTGTGTTTGGTTTGTGGGAGTGCGGAGAAGTGGCCAACAGAGTTGTATGGAGAAGTAATTGGATGTGTGGCTACCAAAGAAGACAAACAGAAGATGAGTATTAGAGGGAATCCTTATTTAATTGTCAAAACAAAACAAAATGCTTGACATACAACGTACCCACCGAAGATACACAAATGACGACATGCTGGTCAATGAATTTTCATGAATTTACAGCACTTGGGTTACCAGTGTCCAAGTCAAGAAACAGCATTTTCATCACCCCCTGAATCCCCTTTTCCAGTCACTATCCTAAAGGTAATTTCTATTCTAACATCTAGCACCATAGCCTTACCCATCTCTGAACTTCAAGGAATAAAGCCATGTGCTGTATTCTTGGGTCTGGCTCATTTCCATCAACAATGTCTGAGATTTGGCCAGGCAAAGAGGCTCACAGCTGTAATCCCAACCTTTTGGGAGGCAAAGGTGAGAGGGTTCAAGACCAGCCTGGGCAACTTGGCAAGACCTCATCTCTACAACAACAACAACAACAATAATAATAAATTAGCCAGGCATAGTGGCGTGTGCCTGTGGTTCCAGCTACTTAGAAAGCTGAGGCAGAAGGACTGCCTGAGCCCAGTGGTTGAGGCTGTGGTGGCCCTGATTATGTCCTTGCATTCCAGTCTAGGTGACACAGTGAGGCACAGATTGAAAAAGAAAAAAATAATGTCTGAGAGTCATTCACACTTTTACAGATGACCATAGGTCATCCATTCTCATAAAATATGAGGCTATACCCATAGGTTTCTTATCTAAATCACTGTTAGTGGGTAGTTTCCATTTTTCAGGTATTATGACTACCTGCCATAAATGTTTTAGTACCTAGCGAACCAAGACATGCAGCTCTGTGGAATGCACACCTAAGAGTGGAATTTCCGGGTTAGACAGTTTTCCAGCAACATACAGACAAAGAGTTTTCCAAAGCAGTTGTATCACAGCTGAAAAAATTTAACTTCCATTCTCAAGTGGTTAAGTTTGCAAACAAATAATAGAAAAGAGTAAAAAGCAGACATATTAGAAATGTATAGCCCTCTCTGGAATCAAGTCACTGAGCCTGGTGAGCATGGAGACTCACACAAGATCTTTTATTTTGCATGTTGGGTAGCTCAAAGCTTGCAGAGAGTTCACATCATTGCGAGAAAGTTTTGTGTGGTGAAATTGAGGCATTTCAAATCTGGCTTATGAAAGAGCACCTTGAAGTAATACCAGCTCTCATCAGAAAAGGACACATTACTCATCCTGCAAAAACGAAGATTTTGGTTGGGTTTTACCTAATGAGCCCCTGGTTTTGATTGTCTCTTAGAATCCACAATTAATTTTTTCTCGAAATTTATAGTCCAATCACGTGGGCTCTGGGGTTCTCAACCCGGGTGATTTAGCCCCTATGAGAGATAGTTGGCAATGTCTGGAGCCAGTTTTGGATGTCAGAGTAGAGGAAGTTCCTGGCATTTATTTGGTAGAGGCCAAGGATGCTTCCTAACACTCGACAACACAGAACAGCCTCCGCAATGACTCATCTACAGCCAGATGTCCGCGGATGTTGAGGTTGAGAAACTCTGCTCCAGGTTTTAACTCTCTCCTAGGCAGTTCACCTCTCCTGAAAGAAAGCTGGAGGACAGATGAATTTGTCATTCCCATGACATGCTCAAGCCAAGGCTTGTCTTCGACTTACTCAATACTTTGAAGGCGACAGATAGGATGCTTCAGCTGATTACACAAGGTCGCAGAGATGGACTCGCTGAACTGACTGTCCTGCACTTGGAGTTCTCTGAGGTGCTCGTTGGTGAACACCGAGCAAACGTGATGCCAGCAAATGAAATGTGCATTTGACTTGTGATCAAGAAGAAAGGACATGCTTTCCATGGGTACAGAGTCAACACCAGCTATTCACAACGTATGTGGCTTGACAGGTTTAAACTCATCCTAGAAGAAGTGCTGCATACCTCACTGCTGAAATTGCTATGGTCACCTTTGACGTCCTCTCCCTGGGAAGCTGTGCACTGACGCCGGCATTCAGTCCATCTAACAAAGCAATTTTTTCTGCAATGGCCATCAACACCATAGTTCTATTAATTACCTTTGATGTCCTGAGTGTCATCAAATGTCTTCCTTTCAATATTTCCTTTATCTTTGGGTAAAGAAAAAAGTCATCGAGGGCCTGATAGATCAGGTGAGGGGGGTGGGTGTTCCAATACAATTATTCGTACAGTGCTGCCAATGTAAGTGCATGATGGCCAAGTTTACGAACTCAATTGTGAGGTGTCAACAAATGACAACATCAGCTCTGATGGTTGTTCCAGAAAAAGAGTTCCAAAATTGCTTTGATGGGTTGACTAGGTGATGGCATTGGTGCATGGCTTTCCAAGGGGAGTACTTCAAAGGTGACCATAGTGACATTCCATAAGAAGGTATGCAGCACTTTCTCCAAGATAGTTTTTGAACCTAATTGTCGTCCCTCATATTTGCATAGTGCATTACCATCCTGAACAGAAGACAACCGAGTCAGAGCCTCCTGGGTCAGATAGAAAAGGGTGAGTCAGGTCCGTTGAACTTGCCTTAGTGGTTCTAAACCTGGGGTGACATTGTCTCCCAGGAGGACTCTGGATGGTACGACTTCATGGAGGGGTGCCTCTGGCATCTAGGAGGTAGAGGCCAGAGATGCCTGGTCTAAACACTCTACAAGGTACAGAGAGTCCCCCCCAACAACAGAGCAGCCAGCACAAAATACCATTGTGCCAAGGTTGAGAAACCTTGCCTTGCATCCAGGCAGCTGAATAACAGAGGATGAGGCAGCCCAACACAGCCGTCAAGACGAGTCTTCAGCAAGAGGCCCAGGCTCACACCTAGCCTTCCCCACTGCCTAACTGCATCATCTTGGGTGGCTTACTTGACTCCTTTGCCCCATGTCCTCGCCTATACTATGACAAAACTGTCCCACACGAGTTTCATGAGCATTAAATAAGTTAAAATTTGTACAATTTTTAGGATAAGTTTTGATTGTTTCTTTGTTTTTAAGAGATGGGGGTCTCACTTTCTTGCCCAGGCTGGTCTTGAACTCCTGGTCTTAAGCAATCCTCCCATCTCAGCCTCCCAAAGTGCTGGAAGTATAGGCATGGGCCACCACATGTGGCCAAATTTTTAGAATAAGTTTTAAAAGGCAGTTTGTAGCTGGGAAGTCAAGAAAGAATCTGAGTGTGGTCCTATGGAAATGACTTAAACATTATATGCCCTGATCAGTTACTATTTGAGAAGGGTAGGAAACACACTTCACATGGATTCTGAGATCAAATCCTCACCATATGGCTTTTTAAAATATCCCACTTTTTTGTAAGGAGGGCAAGTCTCATGGACAAAGCCAGTGTCCCGTCAGGACTTCAGCTAAGACTTTTCTAACAGAAAAGGCACAGTTCTAACCATGAGCCTAGCGTGGACACTCCATTCACAAAACCCATTTGAGAAGACGGACAGATTCTGAAAAGGGGGTAGGAAAGATGTCATCAGATGGACTCACATACAGCTGTGTCCCTTCTCTTCCTGAAAATCATCTTGGACGAAAAAAACAAAGTTTTCTCAAGCCAGAGTGGCATTTTAAGCAGTAGGAGACTTAAAAGTCCGCATTTTCAGTGATAGAGAAGTGAACTTCTAGGAGGAAGTGCACCACTCGCCTTACAAAGGCGTCCTCCTGCATCTCAAACAGACAGTAAAACAGCCTCAAGGAATCCACCTGTCCCTGGAGGTCTTCCCACTCCCCTAACCACTGCAGGCACTGGTGGAACTGCCGCTTGATCTCTTGGGACAGCAGGAAGCCAAAGAACGCATCCAGCTTTTGTTGTTCCTTTTCATTCAAGAGGCCAGTGACAAAACAGCCCCCCGCCCAGACCCAGTGTACCTTCTTCACTTTCTTCAGTTAAGTGACAAGTAGCTCTTCTATGCATCTGACGGCTGGGTTGGGACGGTCGTGGTGGCTCCTCAACAGATAGAACATGGTGGCGCAGAACTCCTGGACATACACGTGGAGGGACAAGTATGAGCTCTCACACTCCCTGTGCTTCAGAAGCAGCTTGGTGCCCAGCAGTGTGGGGACGTCTGCGTCCGCGATCCCGTTTCTCCTGAGATCCTCGTCGCAGAACTCAAACGTGTCGGTCTACACGCCCTCAGTACCCAGGGAGTACAGGCCCTTGAGCTGGCCTTGGCTTGCCGACTGGGCCCACGGGCCCCCTTGGGAGTGAAGAGTTTGAAGACGAACAAGGATTACGGGGAGGTGGTGCATCGGCAGGTGAGGGCCGGGTCTCTGCCTCTCTCTTTCTCTTGCTTCAGACAGGAGCACATGATCCAGCAGAGGAGGGGCATTTTTCACATGGAAAAGAGCTGCTCATTTTCTCTTGCAGCATGGAAGGCATCCATGGCTCTGTTCTTGCCTTGGAACTGACAGCAGAAATACACCCTCCTGTGGCTCTCCTTGAACCCCTGCAGGTTCACCACCTGTGGGCACTCCAGCAGGCCTGCGAGTTCCCCTGGGCACTCGGGTGAGACTGTGATGGGCAGTGAAGACTCTGGGAGCATCTTCCTTCTCAGCAAACTGCTCAGGAGGACCCGGACCGGCTGCTTTTCCATCCAGTCACGCGGGTCTGACCTGAGGATGTTCAAGTTGCATTTCAGTTGTTCAAAGCTGTCTCAAAGTTGTTCAGAGGAGTCTCTGGTTGGGACGTGATCTCTTTTACAGGAACCGGGAGTTTGGTTACTCTCTGGAAATCAACTCAGCCAGCCTTGTCGCCATCCATCGCTTCAGATCTTGGCAGCAGAAGTAGAACATGTACGAGAACCTGTCCTGGTAGAGGGTGTTCTCTGACCAGGCCAACATCAGCTTCATCAGGAAGGATGTTTACCCAATTCCTTGCAGCCCTTGAAAGACCACCATATGTGATTGCTTCCCAGTCTCCTTGGGAGCAAAACAGCGTTGCCAGCATTCATGATCTTCCTGCCTGTGTCCTGCGTTGGTGAGGACAAGGGGAAACAAACAAACAAACAAAACAAAACAAAACATCCCAAGTTAAACATTCACATATATATATTCTTTGACCCTGAAGTGTTTCTTCTGAAAATGCATCTATCAGGGGTCTGCAGACGGTTTGGTCAACAGCCTGTTTTTATAAATCAAGTTTCATTGGAACTCACTCATGCCATTCATTGGCTTATTATCTATAGCTGCTTTCTTGATTCAATAGCAGAACTGAGTCGTCATGACAAAGACTGTATGGCCCAGGAAATCTACATAGAAACTATGCGGGGTGACCCGGAGAAAACGAGAATTATCTTTTGAAGGGCGGGCCCCTTGCAGTACAGGCTTCCCCCACTAGGTGAGTGTTCTCGGAACTTATCAGCATCAGGGGACCAGCTAGCATTGTTGTGAGAGGCTGAGTCCAGCCTCAGTGAATTTTTTGGAGAGTCCTTTAACACATTTGCCTATTCATGATCGGTAACTTATGAGCACACCCGCCCACACTGCAACGGAGAGTTCATGACCCAAAAGAGCATGACACCTGTGTCTCACCTGCCCTATTCACCTGATCTCACCCAAAGTGACTTTTTTTTTCCCCTGATGAAAAAAATTTCTAAAAAGGGAAACATTTTGCCAATGTGGAAGAGGTGAGACAAAAAAACAGCAGAAGCACTAAAAGGCATTCAAACCAATGAGTTCAAAAACTATTTTGAGCAGTGGAAAAAGTATCTCAGTAGGTGTATTACATCAAACATAGAGTACTTTGAAGGTAACTGAAGTTTAAACATGTAAGAATAAGTACACCATTTTTTGTAAATAAATTCTGGGGTTTTTATTGGGTTCTGCCTCATATATGGCCCTCCACAGGAAATGTTTGTCATCCCCTGCTCTACACACACACACACACACACACACACACACACACACACACACACACACACACACACACACAGCTATTTATTGCTGCTATAATAGCAAGCAACTGGAAAGGAATCATATGACTATCAAAGAAGACCAGGAAATTCATGAAGCCATGGACTATCCTACAGACATAAAAGTATAGAATACTCTCTTTATGTGGATATAGAACAAGGTGGTATCTATAGCATGTATAAATTCATGTAAACAAGGAATGTACACAGGCTTCACCTGTATGGGACTGAACTGAAGTCTACATAAGAAGGGCCTGTTACCAGCTGGTCTCTGATGGGAAACTAGATGCAGCAGAGGATATGATAGAGTGCTATCTCGTCTTCTTTCCACTTTATTCTGGGGAGCTTTCCTCTATGTTTAATGGCAAAACACTGGAAAACAAACAAACCAAAACAACAGCTAAGCCCTATACATCCCAGAATACCTTGCAGCTAAGATTTGATGTACAGGTCAACTCCTGCAATTTACACACAGTCTCATGATGCTGGAAGGTGGGTGGGGAGTGGAGTTGACCTTCTGCCTCTATTTTACTACCAGTTCCCATGAGTGCAGAGACCCTAGGCTTTTCTGTAATCAAATTCTAGTCTCCACCCACCACAGTCATGGGTTTTTAGGAAGCAGCTGCACCAGTGAGCTTCCTGATCTCCGAACCACAGCCACCGCGGTGTGTTTCTAAGGCGGTAGTTCTGGCAGTGGCCTTCTGATCTCCCCCTTGCTAACTGCATGAGAGGCAGCAGCTCCTAGACGGCACAATTCTTGGCATCTGTGGCGTCAGCCTGGAGTCTGACCCTTTAGCCTTTCTAAAAGCTGAAAACATAAACTCTACTATAAAATTATTCAGAAGTAATTTTATGGTCTCTTTGTAGTTTTACAATTTTATAATCTTATAGTTACATATAAATTACAGAATTTATAATCTTATAAGAATGCAATTTTATAATATCTTTAAATAATGAGTGTGATCTTTGTTTTCTGCAAGTGAATGATGGCTAATGGACCAGAGATGTGGGAAGCTAAAAAGGGAAACATTCTGCAGATGTGGAAGAGGTGAAACAAAAAACAGCCAAACCGAGCCGGGCTCGGTGGCTCAGCCTGTAATCCCGTGCCTTTGGGAGCCCGCGGGTTCGAGACCTGCCTGGGCAGCGAGACCTCATCTCTACAATAAATCCAAAAACCAGCCAGGCATGGTAGCACGCGCCTGTAATTCCGGCTACTCAGAAGGTTGAGGCGGAAGGATCACCGGAGCCCAGCAGGTCGAGGCTGTGGTGGTCGGGAGCAGCCACTGCACTCCAGTCTGGGCGACCGAGTGTGACTCCAACTCAAAAAAACAAAAACAAAAACAAAACAACAACAACAAAAAAAACAGCCAAACCAATGAGTTCAAAATCTATTTGAGCAGGGGGAAAAGCAACTCAGTACCTTCAAAGTTAATTTTTCCTTTCACAGATAGGCTGTGAGTGGTTCCCTCATTGCACCAGGGCCATAGGCATACGTGTAATCAAGATTCCAACCACTATCTGCCTTCAAAACCTCTGTTACACCTGCAGCCAAGTCCTGACTGAAAACCAGTTATGCAGAACTGTATTTGAATGATTCTGTTAACATTCCCCATGTTTAGCAATCGTGTTTAGGGACCTGAATGAGGAGTGGTCACATTTCTGGGGAGGTTTGAGGTCCAGCTCACACTGTGGAAAAGATACGATACAAGAGAGAGCAGGCGAGGGAAATCTGTAAGGGGGAAACACAAAGGCCCCCACATAAACCTCCAAGAAGAAAAGAAAAAAAAAGGAGTTAATCGCTTGAGGTTGAGGTACTTAAGAGGGTATGATGGAAGAGGAAAACTTGAAAACCAGCTGTTAGAACATGGAAATCACTTATAATTTCATCAAATAAAAACCAACATGGACAGCTTGATTTCAGTGTGTACAATTCAGGCTACTAAATATACTTTAGTCATTTTTTAGACCGAGTTGAAGCACACTGAACATACGTTTTAAATATCTTTTCTAACCTCCTGAAAAAAATGTGGTAACTATATTTCCAAGACCTTTCCTAGCACGTTCTTCCTGTGAGAAGGTCCAGTAAGTTCCCTACGTGTCAACCTTCAAGTTGCAAACTTTTGAAGAGGCGAATATGCATTCACATGTCCAATCATGTAAGTCAGTTCACATGTCAGGTGTACATTGTCATGTGTTATCAAGGAGTTGTGCTTTTGTGTACTTTATTGTACAGAGTGTGTAGAGTACAGTAGTGCAGTACCTTTATTTCCAGCCCAGGATGTCCTGAAGCAGGTGTAAAAGCAGTGGTGATATAGTTGGTAACGTACAGCTGATTGTGTTAGTTGGGTGCTTAGGCTAACTTTGTTGGACTTACAAACGTGCTCTTGGAACAAAACTTGTTCATATGCAGGAGACTAACTGTAATGTTACATTCTGTGCTACCCAGAATGGTGGTCACTAGCTTCAAGCGGCTATTCAGTAACTGCAGTGTGGCTACTGGGACTGAATCAACTTTTAATTTAATTTAAAATTATATGTTAAGTGCCACATGTGGCTAGTAGCTCCCATAAGACAGCATATTATCTATATCCTTCTCATGCAGGGCTGTTTGACTGTAGCCCTGTTGATATTGGAGGCCAAATACTTCTTCATGATGAGAGATTATCTCAACATCCCGGCCTCTAACCACTAGACACGAGGAGTCCTTTCCATTGCCTCCCCAGTGGAGGCAACCAAAAAATGTCTACAGATAGTCAAATGTCCCCAATGCAGAGAAAGAAGAAAATCACTCCTGGTTGAGAATCACTGCCAAGATCAGGCTAGCTAACACACAATTGTAATACGAACTTGAAAATCCAAGATTATGGAAGAATACTGCGATCAGCACTTCAGTAAAAAAGAGACCTGCTTCATGATCGACATTCTCACTTTCTGTTGAGATTGGAATGGGAACAGCAACAGATGAGAACCTAAGCTTCCTCTCAACGGTGTTCAGGAGAACCGAATGTGCTGATATTAAGAACTCTTGACTCAGATTCCTTAGGATTTCACCCAGGTTTTACCACTTACCTACTCGAAGTCCTTGAAGACGACAAAACAGATTTACAGATGATAAAACAGATGGAGTTAGGTCCCCTATGAACTGACAAGTTCTATTTCAAGAGTTCATTGGCAAGTTCAATTTGTTCGTAAGTCTAACAAAGTTAGCCGAGGTACCAGCTAGCACAACTGGCTGTACAATATCAGCTATATCACCACTGCTTTGACACCTGCTTCTGGACATCCTGGCTTGAAATAAAAACACTATTCTACTTACTTTATACAGTACTGTACAGTAAAGTACACAAAAACACAACCCCTTGATAACACGTGACAATGTATACCAGACATGTGGACTAACATACCTGACTGGACATACAAACACACGTTTGTGTCTTTGAAATTTCACAAGCTTAAGGTTCCATTTTAGGGGACTTACTGTATCATAAGTTGAAATCATTTCTATCATGTCTCATGCAAAAGGGTTCACAGAAGAATCGAACATAAAAACCCATCTTAAAACACCTCACGACTTTTGAGCAACACCATCCAAGTAATGTTCATTGGAATGTGAGAGGTTTGACTGCGAGATTTTTGCTCCATGGATCTGGACGCATCACTTCCTGTTCTACTACAGGGATATTTCCCTTCTAGATGAAGGGGGGGCATTTGCTGACCAAGGGTATGTGAAGGGCAGAAGAGTGTCAGGGCAGGGAGGCTTTGGAGTCAGGTGGAAAAGGAACATGAGCTGGAAAACTGCTACAAACCACAGAGGATTCAGCATCCATTAGAGTGAATTGAATTCCAACACACTACAGAACAAGTGATACTTGGAAAGTGGAAACAAAGGCAACAATATAAGAATATTTTTACATATCTTAATTTATACAAAGTACCTCCAAAATACCAAGAGTTCTTAGATCCAAGGAGCTTTATCAAAACATTTGTAAGAAAAAAAAGAACCAGATAAATTTTTGAAAAAAGAACAATCAGAAGAGATTGTACTAATCCACACAAAACCTTTTTTTAGAAAAAGTAATTAGGTAGCCAGGCATGGTGGTGTGTGCCTGTAGTTCCAGCTACTTGGACGGCTGAGGCGGAAGGATCACCTGAGCCCAGCAGGTCGAGGCTGCAGTGGCTGTGAGTGTGCACCTGCACTCCAGCCTGGGTGACAGAGTGAGACCCCAACTCAAAAAAAAAAAAAAGAAAGAAAAAGTAATTAGGAATCACACTAAAAGAATAAAAAACCTGTATATTAACACGCATGACTAGGAGACTCAGAACATGATTAAGTTGGCCCTTCATGCATCCAGAAAGAAACACATCTAATCAATAGAAGGTTTTAGAATGAATGCTTAAATATTCAAACACACACACACACACACACACACACACACACACACACACACACACACACACACACACCAGTAACCTTGGGTCCATACAACACAACTTATACCAGGATAAATTTCAAATGGATAAGATAGTCAAATGTAAAAAAGTGAAACTATCAAACTCTAGAAAATGTGTGAGCATTAGGTTTTTAAAAAAGATTTTCTGGTTTTTGAGTCAGAGTCTCACTCTGTCCCCTAGGCTGGAGTGTAGTGGCACAATCGTGGCTACTGTAGCTTCTACCTGCTGGGCTCAGGTGATCCTTCTGCCTCAGCCTTCCAAGTACCTGGGACTATAGGTGCATGCCACCGTGCCCAGCTGATTTCTTGAATTATTGTAGAGACAAGGTCTCACCATGTTGCCCAGGCTTGTCTCAAACCCCTGGGGCTCAGGCAATCCTCCAGCTTCTGCCTCCCAAAGTGCTAGGATTACATGCATGAGCCACCGTGCCTGGCTTAGTTTTTGTTTATGTTTGGACTGGGGAGGGCTTTTCCTCAGGAATGTTTCAAATCAAGGAGATATTCAAGAAAGTCTAGCATGGCCCCAAACGGAATCTCTCATACTACCTTATTGCAAATCAGTTGTCCAGTTAAGAACAACTTTAAAAGCTGGGCTCAATACATTTTCTAATTATTTGCAGTCCCTGAAGAACTATGGAAGCAGAAAGGCCTTGAGGGGCAGAGGTCCAGGGGACAGGGAAGGCCAGCAGAAGAGTTCAGCATTTTACCAGTTGTTTCCCTGGAGGCTTTCGCCCCTGAGGAGGCTGAGCTGACATTGAGCACTAAGAGACTGATGTGCCAAGTTGAACTTCTGGCAGCTCCAAGGGACTAGGGGTCAAAAGATGGGGTTCAGAGCACCTCAAGGACGAGGGGTCCTGTAAGGAATGTCAGGCTTCCAGTTGGGGTGCTGATGATGAGAGCCTGAGAAGAAGTGGGAACTAAAAAGAGAGAATCTTTTCACAGGGACAAAGCCTGGCTTTGAATCGTGCCAGTCCTCCATACTAAGGAACTTCTCCCCTGATGCTTCCAAAAGCTGTTCCCATGGATCTGGAAGAAGGTATCTTACAGAGCTGCAGTGCCCTCCTCAATGCCTCCTATTCAAAACCTGGCACTCAAAGTTACCAGTCACACCACATGACCAAAAACAAGGGAAAAAAGAAATGAGAGAAAAAAGATCAGCACATGTTAACATTTTCAAATGTATTTTAAAGGAACTTACAATGCTTAATAAAATAGGAGAAGGGATAGACCTTCAGGAAAAAAATGGAAGTCTGTGAAAAATGAAGGCATTAAATAAAATGTGCATGAATAAAATATGTTAACTGAGTTTAATAAATCAATAGATGGCCGGGCTCGGTGGTTCATACTGTCATCCCAGCAATTCGGGTGGCCAAGGCGAGTGGATTGCCTGAGCCTATGGGTTCAAGACCAGAACAGGCAACTTGGTGAGACATCGTCTCTACAATAAATAAAAAATTAGCCTGGTAGTGTGCACCTGTAGTTTCGGCTACTTGGAAGGCTGAGGCAGAACGATCGCTGGAGCCCAGCAGATCAATGCTGGGGTGGCCATGAGTGTGCCACTGCACTCCAGCCTGGGTGAGAGAGTGAGATTCCAACTCAAAAATAAATAAATAAATAAATAAAAAGAAAAAATAAATCGATGAATGAGTGTCAGCAGATTAGAAACGACGGAGTAACACCAGGCACCGTGGCTCAAGCCTGTAATCCCAGCACTTTGGGAGGCAGAGGCCAGAGGGCAACTTGGCAAGACCTCATCTCTACAATAAATAAAAAAAATTAGCTGGGTGTGGTGGTGCACATCTGTACTTCCAGCCATTAAGAGGCCGAGGCAAAGGACTGCCCGAGCCCCGCAGTTCGAGGCCGCAGTGGCTGTGAGCATGCCACTGCCCTCTAGCCTGGGTGACAGAGTGAGACACTGACTCAAAAAAAGAAAAAAATTCTAAGTGATTGTCAGTATATATGTATTTTAATACTTAGCAAGCAAAAGTTAATGGCAGAGAAGCTATGGTCTGTAAGGAATACAGTCTTAAGAGTCACATTTATATTTATCCTGGCATAGGTGTTACTGCTGCACTTTGCACACTGGAGTTATCAATGGCAGGGATAGCTCTTTTGACTTATTGTTAAATGTTTTCTTTGTCTTGGATGTTTGATCTCAAACCCTCGGGCTCAGGCAGTTCTCTGACCTCCACCTCCCCAGGTGCTGGGAACACAGGTGTGAGCCACTGCACCCAGCCAGAAATCTTACTAAGCACTGGCATGCCACAGCTGTTTTGAACAAATGCATGATTGTATCAGTTAAACTCCATGCAGTCTATTGTCCACAGCAGGTGTTCACTGCTATTGTGAATGGGTCAAACCCATAGTTCCTGCACTATGACTTCACCTATAAGAGTTTCTGACTTGGCGCAAGTTCTCTGCTTAGGGTGAAATCATTGGTGACCCAG
Source organism: Cephalopachus bancanus (assembly GCA_027257055.1). Lineage (NCBI taxonomy): Eukaryota > Metazoa > Chordata > Mammalia > Primates > Tarsiidae > Cephalopachus > Cephalopachus bancanus. The sequence goes on from JAPVLO010002464.1 coordinate 22,398, forward strand.
ATACAGGTACAATACAGGTTAGAATGTAATATCCATCTACATTTCACCACTTATAACCATCAGGCCTAAAACAGGCTGTTTCCTACCTGCAAGTATGATATCTCCCCATGGCACACTCTGGCTGTGTTGCCGACGGGACAGAGACCCTCTGCCCCAAATCCTGACTTGACCCTGCTCCTAAGAAGCCTGTCCTTTCCCACAGACCCACTCACCTGTGCTCTCTCTCAGGGCCTTCTTGTGCAGATTCTTCCTGTTGATCTTCTCAAAGATGCCCAGGGTCACATCCCAGGTTTGCTGTTCCCCGTGATGCTTGATCAACAGGCCTGCAAGGTCTTCCCGGGAAGCTCTCTTGACTTCAGTCCAGGGAATCTGCTTGGGTCCAGGTTGCACAGTGTCTTGCTTGAGGTGCTCCTTAAATTTTTGGAATTCCTTTCTGTTGAGGAATACCACCAGATACCACCTCAGTCCAAACTTGGAAAAGAAGGATGCCGCCATCTTGACCAGGGCAGAGATCTCGGTCTTCAGAGAGACAGCAACCAGGAGCAAGAGACAAACAAAAGCTGCGGAAAAGTCGGGGCAATGCTAACTTATCCGAAGGGGATGGACCAAAAGCATGAATATTTTATATATGACCTCGCTGGTTTTGGGGAGATGGGAACAAGGGAAGAAAGTTGCTTGTTTTTTGTTTCTTGAGTCAGAGTCTCATTCTGCTGCCCAAGATTAAGTACAGTGGCACGATCACGGCTCACTGCAGCCTTTATTTCCTTGGGCTCAAGTGATCCTCCTGCATAAGCCTCCAGAATAGCTGGAACTACAGGCACCCACCACCACATCCAACTTATTTTATTTTTTTTGTACTTTTTGTAGAGACAAGGTCTCACTATGTTGCCCAGACTGGTCTTGAACTCCTGGGCTCAAGCAATTCTCACTCCTTGGCCACCCAACATACTGAGATTATGGGTGTGAAAAAGTTTTTATTAGACTCATTTTACTTTCTCACTTAAATGGTTATGAAAACAGAAATATCTGGAAAAAATAGATGGGGGAATAATAGATAATAGATTGAATAATCCGGAAAGTATGTGAATCCTAACATATATTTGCCTGACATATCCCTAGTATAAAAGCAAATATAGGCTTACTCTCAAGTGATGGAAAATTGCATGTTTCTTAGTTAAAAAAAGAGAATACATTCTACCACAAACATGCCAATTGATTCTTAACAAAGGCACAAATGACACTGGAACAGCTGGAAGTCTATATGTGAAAAAAATGACTCTAGACATAGTCCTCACATCTTCCACAGAAATTAAGTCCAAATGGGTTACAGACCTAAGTGGTTAATGTGAAACTATACAGCTACTAGAAAAAATAGAGGAAAAAATTCTACAGGACTTGCATCTGGAGTTGAGTTTATAAATATAATGTAAAAAAAAAAACATGACCCATGAAAAAAAGACTTTATTAAAATTAAATTTATTTTCTCTGGGAAGAACACTATTAAGAGAATGAAGACAAGCTACACACTGGGGAAAAATAATTTGCAAAATATGTATCTAACAAAGGATTAGTATTTACAAAGCACAACAAACTCTTGAAACTTGATGAGGAAACAAACAATCCAATAAAGATCGAGCAAAACAAAATGGAATGAGCTTTTGGAGGGTGGGCCCTGGTAGGACAGGACTCCCTCACCAGTTAAGTGTTCCAGGAACCCATCAGCATCTGTGGACCAGCTAGTGTTTCTGTGAGAGACTGCAGTTTGCTTCAGTGAATTTTTTTTGGAGATTCTTTCAACGTGTTTGCCCATTTCATGATGGGAGATTTATGAGACCACCTGCTAACCAAAAACAGCATGGCCCCTATGCCCACCCTCCCTATTCACTAGATCTAGCCCCAAGTGACTTTATTTGTTTCTCTGAATGAAGAAAAGTTCTCAAAGGGAAACACCTTGCCAACATGGAAGAGCTGAAATAAAAAACCAGTAGAACCACTAAAAGGTATAAAAAATTAACCAGTTCAAAAACTGTTTTGAGTGGTGGAAAAGCATCTTGATAGGTGTATTGCATCACATGGAGAGTATGTTGAAAGTGACTGAAGTTTAACCATGTGAGAATAAAAGCCCAGTTTTTTATAAATAAATTCCAGTTCTTTGGGGTCCCCTCTTGTATTTCAAAGTGAAAGAAGGCAGCCTGAGAAAGCTCATACTGTATGATTCCACTTACATGATACTCTGGAAAGCACAGCCAGGCAGATGGGAAAAAGATCCCTAGCTTCCCGTGATGCAGGGTTATCAGTGTGGGTTAATAGGGCATTTTATTAGGCAGTGAAACTATTCAACACTGTCACAGTAGAGACATGGCACTATGCATCTGTGAAAACCCACAGACTCCTACAGTACAGAGTTAGCTGTCATGCATTTGTATTATAACAAATATTAGTTAAGTGGTCCAGGGACCCCAGGATGGCATGCAAACAGTGATAAGAAATTAACTGCAATACACGTATATGATGCAACCCACTGAGAAGGGTTGGAGGAAGAAAGATCGTTAACTCAAGTGACTCTGGAAATGAATGGAGACTGTAAGTTGGAAGTCAAAAGAACATGCACATATGCACAGTATCCCAGGTGGTAGAGTTGCTTGTCACAGAGTTCCAGATTAACAATGGTCATTTACAATAGCCATGCACAAGAATAAAATAACTAATACATTTAACCAAGAAGGTGAAGGATCTCTGCAAGAATATCTACAAAACACTGATGAAAGAAATCAAGAAGACACAAAAAAGGAAAACATCCCATGCTCATGGATCAGAAGAATCAATATTGTTAAAATGACCAAGCAGCCCAAAGCAATCTAAAGATTCCATGCAATTCCTATCTAAATAGCAATAGCATTTTTCACAGAACTAGAAAAAAAAATCCTAAAGTTCATATGGAACCAAAAAGAGCCTAAACAGGCAAAGCAATCCTAAGCAAAAAGAGCAAATATGGAATTATCACCTGGCTTGACTTTAAATTATGCTACAAGGCTATAGTAATCAAAACAGTATGGTATTTGTACAAAAATAGATCAAATAGGACTGAATAGAGAACCCAGAAATAAAGCCATATTCCTACAACTGATCTTTGACAGAACCAACAAAAATAAACAATGGGGGCCCAGGTACAAGAGCTCTTTCCTATAATCCCAGTACTCTGGGAGGCTAAGGTGGGAGAATCGCTTGAGCCCAGGAGTTTGAGACTAGCCTCTGCAATATAGCAAGACCTAGTTTCTACTTAAAAGAAAAAAAAATCGAAAAATTAGCTAGGCATGGTAGCATGCACCTATAGTCACAGTTGCTCAGGAGGCTGAGACCAGGGGAAGATCACCTGAGCTCAGGAGGTCAAGGCTGTGGTAGTTATGATCATGCCACTGCACTCCAGCATGGGTGACAGAGTGAGATACCAATTCAATAAATACATAAACAAACAAACAAACAAACACACACACAAACAATGGGGAAAAGGGCATTTTATTCAATAAACAGTGCTGGAAAAATTGGCTAATCATATGCTGAAGAATACGATTGGACTCCTACCTTTCACCATATACAAAAGTGAACTCAAGATGGTCTTAAACACAAGACCTTAAACTATAAAAATCCTAGGGAAAAAAAAGCTAGGAAAAACTCTTCTGGACATTGACTTAGGTAAAGAATTTATGATGAAAAACTCTAAAGCAAATGCAATAAAAACAAAAATTGACAAATAGAACCTAATTAAACTAAGAAGTTTTGCATAGCAGAGAAATAATCAACCAAGTGAACAGACAAACTGCAGAATGGAAGAAGACATTTGCAAACTATGCCATGGACAAAGGACTAACATAATTTATGTTGAAAGTATGAAATAAGTGCTTATGAGTTTACACTAATATAAATAAATAAGCAAATAAATAAATGGGAAGAATAGATAAATACCCCATACAGATGAGTACCAAGTAATCTATATGAATTTTCCCCCTTAAGGAGATGAAGCATGATTCCCCATCCCTTAGTGTGGGTTGCACATTGTGACTTCTTTTTAAAAAAATTAGTATAAAAAGGGAGAGGGAAGTAACTTTACTGTGGAGAAACCCAGCAGACAACCAAGACTACAAGGAATTCAAACAACTCAATATGAACTTTGATGAATTTAGAGTCTATCAAAGTCGGTGATCTATCACAGAATCAAGGAACTGAGTACTCCATGTTCTCACTCATAAGCGGGCCCTGCACATCTACCATAATGTTCTAAGAAAGGGTTTGGCAGCAGGGGGACACTGCTGGGGGGCAACACAACCTCAGTAGGGGTGCTTGATCTCAAGCCAGGTGAAGTGGAGACCAAAGGGAGGTCCAAACTTTACCTGTATGCTGATCACTTACGCGCCTAACCCTGAACTGTATCCCACATCTTTATATAATAAAAGGAAATGCAAAGAGAAAAATCAAATAACTCCATCAAAAATGGGTAAAGAACATGAACAGACACTTCTCTAAAGAACACATACAAGTGGCCAAAAAACAGATGAAAAAAATGCTCAACTTCACTTATCAGAGAAATGCAAGATAAAACCACAACAAAATATCATCTTACACCAGTCAGAATGGCTAGCATTAAAAAGTCACAACAATTGTTGGTGTAGATGCAGAAATATGGGAACACTTATACTCCCCACCCCCTGGTGGGAATGTGAACTAGTTCAACCTCTATGGAAAACAGTATGGAGCTTCTCAAAGAACTAAAAATAGAACCACCATTCAACCCTGCAATCCCACTAACGCATATCTATCCAAAGGAAATCATTATATAAAAGATACTTTCACTCATTTTTTCATCACAGCACTCTTCACAATAACAACATCATGAACCAACCTACGTGCCCTTCAATGGTTGACTGGATAAAGAAAATGTAAGTAATGAGGTTTAACAATAAAGTTCATGAATCATCTAAGAAAAAGTGCTACAACCTCATTGTGGAATATCACCACAGTCACCTTCCAAGTATTCCCCTTGGGAACACACTGATGCCAGTGCCTAGTTCACCTGTCAAAACAATTTTTTAAGTCTTTTTCTGGAATGGCCATCATCGCTGTTGCCGTTATTTATTGAAGTCTGACAATGAGATTCACGAACTTGCCACCATGCGCTTACATTGGCAGCACTACACAGATAACTGTATTGGAACACCCTCTTGCTCATCTGATCTGATCCCCAGTGACTTTTTTCTTTACCCCAACACAAAGGAAATATCAAAAGGAAGACATTTGATGACATTCAGGACATCAAGGGTTATAAGACAATGTCTCTGATTCCAGAAAAAGACTTCCACTCTTTTTACACAGCCATAAAAAGAATGAAATCATGTTCTTTACAGTGACATGAATGGGGCTGGAGGCCATTACTCTATGTGAACTTAGAAACAGAAAAATAAACAGCACATGCTCTCAATTGTATGTGGGAGCTAAATGGACCAAAATGATGGAAATAGCTGACACTGTGGATGCCACAAGGTGGAAGGTGGGAAGGGGGCTAGGGTTCAGAAGCTACCCCAGGTACACTGTTGTAAATTTGGATAATTGGAACACCAAAGTTCACAAACATGCTCTTGTAACCCCAATCTAAAATTAAAAAATGTAGATAACAACAACAGCAGAAAGCTAATCACAGAGAGTCTGTCTTCCTTAGTCCTAAACACAACAAAATTAGATACAAGTAATAAAGTCAATAAAAAGCTTAAATTGATTTGGACATGGTGGCTCATGCCTGTAATCCCAGCACTTTGGGATACTGAGGTGAGAAGATTGCTTGAGTCCAGGAGTTTGACACCAGCCTGGACAACACAGAGACACAGTGTGTCTCTACAAAAAAAAAAAAAAAAAAAAAATCAAAAAATTAGCTGGGCATGGTGGTACATACCTACAATTCCAGCACTCGGGAGGCTGAGGCAAAAGGATCACCTGAGCCCAGTGGGTTAAGTCTGCAGGAAACCACAATCATGCCTGGGTGACAAAGTGATACTTCTACTAAAAAAAGCTTAAATTATACAGTGGAAAACTAAAATAAATAAAACCACTTTATTCATGGGTAACTGCTAGGTAAAATGTTACCCATAATAGACTAGCTGATGTGGAGAAAAATTAAAAATAAAATTGAACTGCATCAAAGATCTAAAAATTAAAGGAAATTATTAAGCAGTATACAGAACGAGAATACCATTACAGAAGCCTCGGTGGCTTCTTCCCTGGATGCTTCCACCAAGAGCTTTTAGAAGCCTGCTTTTATAGCAGGTTATAGGCACATGCATGTGGGTCCCAAGGACACCAAGGAACAGGCCCTGAGGCAGAGGATCTCCAGGTGGTTCTGTAAGCAACATCAGTAGCACCAGGCAACTTGTTAGAAATGCAACTCCCGGAGATGAGCGAGCGAGGCCTGGGCCCTGGCTGAGTATTCTACCTTGTAAATACTGTTATTTGTATATACTGTAAATGATGATGTCAGTGGGCACTAACTGAGCCCGCGGAAATGGGGAACAACCTCAAAACCAAAACTAGACACAGCACAAGCAGCGGCTGCAGGCCACTGCAGAACAAAATCGACTCGCACAGATGATTCGGACCATAATGATGCTGACTTTGGGGAGAAGGTGAAATGATTGATTGATATTACAGGCGAGAACCAGGATGAACGCATGATAGCTTTGCATGACTGCAATGGAGATGTCAACAGAGTCATCAGTGCTCTGCTGGAAGGAAACCCAGACACGCATTCCTGGGAGATGGTCGGGAAGAAGAAGGGAATCTTGGGACAGAAGGATGGTGGCCAGATGGAATCCAACGAGGAAGGCAAAGAAAATTGAGATCAGGACAGAGACTATAGTTGGCAACGCAGTGGGCCACCAAGACAGGGGCGAGGTGCTAGCCATGGACGAGAATTTTGGGATCAGAAAAATGGATTGGATGGCACCAAGAGTGGAGGGCCTTCTGGAAGAGGCACAGAAAGAGGCAGAAGGGGCCATGGCTGAGGCAGAGGTGGCTCTGGTAGGCGGGGAGGAAGGTTTTCTGCTCAAGGAATGGGAACCTTTGGCCCAGCTGATTATGCAGAGCCAGTCAATACTGAGGGCAGCTATGGCAATAGTACCGGCAATACATGGAACAACAGTGGCCACTTTGAACCAGATGATGGGACGAGACTTGATTTCATTGGGGTTGAGGGGTTCAATTATTCCCGGAAATTCGAGACTGCTCCTGGTGCATTGAGGACTGCAACAGTGGAGTGGGGAACTGGAGACTGGAATGAAGAGCTTTCCAAGACCAAGATCTTCACCGCCTCAAATGATTCATCTAATCTGGACCCATCTCGGGCTCCTTCTCCGGCCCAGGCTCTGGTGCTCAGAAACTCAAAGCAGAGTCTCCCGTCGCAGCCTGCTCCAGGGAACACATTTTCTCATCACAGTATGGTGTGCTTGTTGGGCAAAGGGTTAGGTGATGGTGGTGAAGCCCAAGGCGGCAGTGCCACAGGCTCCCAGTTCTTGGAGCGTTCAAGACTGCTCAACCCCCGGCTCGGCTGGCAGCTCAGCATTCGCAATCGGGAAGCACCACCACCTCCTCTTGGGACATGGGCTCAATGACACAACCCCGTCACTGGCGCAGTATGATTTGAAGAACCCAAGTGATTCAACAGTGCATAACCCCTTTACGAAATGCCAAGCTTTCACCTCATCTTCCACCATGATGGAGGTGTTCCTTCAGGAGAAGCCACCTGCAGTGGCTACCTCTATAGCTGCACCTCCACCCCGCTCTTCTCCTCTGCCAAGCAAATCCACCTCGGCTCCACAGATGTCACCTGGATCTTCAGACAGCCAGTCCTCCAGCCCTCAACCAGCTCAGCAGAAACGGAAACAGCAGAAGAAAAAATCCTCCTCGACTTCTAAGATTCCTGCTCAGGCTGTGGAGATATCTGCCTGGCTCAGCAGATATCTCAGAGCTAAACCTGCAGTTTGGGGCATTGCAGTTTGGGTCAGAGCCTGTCCTTTCTGATTATGAGTCCACCCCCACCATGAATGCCTCTTCAAGGCAGGCTCCAAGTGGCCTGTATACCAGCACAGCCAGTGAATCTTCACCTATAATTTCATCCAACCAGGGTCAGGAGTCTGGTTATCAGAGTGACCCAATTCAGTCGACAACCTATACCTCACAAAACGATGCTCAGGGCCCTCTTTATGAACAGAGACCCACCCAGGGTTGGCGGTACCCCAGCTCTATCTCTTTGTCACCCCAAAAGGACCTGACTCAGGCAAAGAATGGCTTCGGTTCTGTGCAGGCCACGCAGTGAATCTATTGAAGGTGCTACAGGCTCTGCAGTGAAATCTGACTCACCTTCCACTTCCAGCATCCCTCCTCTCAATGAAGCGGCATCTGCAGCTTCCTCACTGATGACAACCAACCAGCAGTCATCCTACTTGGGTGGCTTGAGCCACAGTGAGGAGATTGCAGATACTACCACCACACAACACAGCAGAACGTTATCTACGCAGCAGAATACCCTTTCATCATCAACATCTTCTGGGCACACTTCAATATCCACTCTTTTGCACACAAGTGTGGAGAGAGGCAAATCTCCATTCTTCCTCCAGCACTTTCTCCACCACGTCCAGCACAGTCTCTGCACCTCCCCCGGTGGTCATTGTCTCCTCCAGTCTCAATAGTGGCAGCAGCCTGGGCCTTAGCCTAGGTAGCAACTCCACCATCACAGCCTCAACTCGAAGCTCAGTTGCTACGACTTCAGGAAAAGCTCCTCCCAACCTCCCTCCTGGGGTCCTGCCATTGTTGTGTAATCCGTATATTATGGCTCCAGGGCTGTTACATGCCTACCCTCCACAAGTATATGGTTAGGATGACGTGCAGATGCTTCAGACAAGATTTCCACTGGATTACTACAGCATCCCATTTCCCACATCTGCAACTCGCTGGCTGGGAGAGATGGTAGCCTGGCCAGCAACCCTTATTCTGGTGACCTCACAAAGTTCAGCTGTGGGGATGCCTCCTCCCCAGCCCCGGCCACAGCCTTGACCCAACCCCAACAGAATCAGACGCAGACTCACCACACCACGCAGCATACGTCCCCGAACCTGGCACAGCCTCCTGGCTATAGTTACACCATCTGCCATATTGCAAAGGGGTCCCAGGCCTCCCCAGCACCTTCCGGTGTGGGCCTGCTGTGTCCCCGTGGCTCCTACCACTTCCAAGCAGCATGGTGTGAATGGCAGTGTGAGTGCATTGGCCACCCGTTTCCAACAGCTGGGTGGATATGGGTCTCATGGATACAACACTGGAAGAAAATATCCACCCCCTTACAAGCATTTCTGGATTGCTGAGAGCTCATTTGGCCCAAGGCTGGGGGCTATGTTTTGTGTGAGTGTATAAATTTGCGCTGAAGTCTTGTTTCTGAAACCAGACCACTGAGGAGAGCCTGCAGAGCTGAGGCCATGGCCTGTGTGGGTGGGGGGAATGTGTTGGTGGATACAGATACCTTCTGGGCTTTTGAACTTGCTCCTCCCCCATTTCCCTCTCCCCCATGTGTCTGACCCTGTCTTACCCACTTCAAGTTCAAGCAGTGTAGCACCTCCGAAGCATCAATGCACACACCCGCTGTTGCTTTTGATTTCTGGAAGGCATGTAATTTCAGCTTGTAACAAAAATATTTCTAGTCTTCAATAAACTGTGGTATTTCTTTAGCTAAAAAAAAAAAAAACCGAAAAGAAATGCAACTCCCTGGTCCCCTCCCTGGTCATACTACATTCTGAGGGTGGGGCAGAACCACCTGTGAACCCCTCCTGTTGATTCTATGCACACCCAAGTTTGAAAACCATGGACTTCAAGAACGACTTTTGGCAAGGGTACTGTGGGTGCTTTGCTCTGACACCTTTGAGAAACAAATGACTACTGGCCTTTCCTGGCATGGAAACAGTGTCAAGAAGATCAGTGGTCAACCCCTGCCAAAAGCTAAAATCTTAGTATTATACCTCCAGCTTTGGGAAGAGGTCCTCTGTTGGTGATGGTCAAGATTGCATTCAGATTCATCGAAGGATCAAATGTTAAATATCCTCCCAAATCCACACACACACTCTTCTTCCACCACCTCCACAAAATTACCAGATTTTTTTGTAGAGATGTGGTCTCCCTATGTTGTCCACGCTGGTCTTGAACTCCCAAACTCAAGCAATCCTCTGACCTTGGGCCTCCTAAAGTACTGGGATTACAGGCATGAGCCTTTCAAATATTTTCTGAAGCCAGCGTGATGATATCAGATGTCTGTTATGGGTTAACTTGTGTCCCCTGCAAAAGTCGTATGTTGAAGTCCCACCCCAGAATCTTAGAATGTGGGTTTATTACTGAGAATGTGGATTTATTATTGGCAGTAGTGGGATTCTGCCAGGGGAGGGAAGGCACACCTCATCAAAATGGTACCTGCATAATGAACGTTTGTGTACTTAACCCTGAATTGTACCCCACAATTTAAAAAAAAAAGTTAAAAAAAAAAAGTATGTGACTTATATGGAAGTAGGGTCGTTATAGATACAATTAGTAAAGACAAGAGGGTGCTGGAGCAGAGTGGGCTTCTCACCCAACATGACTGGTATTATCAAAGAGGGGACATTTGGACACAGTCCTGCATAGAGGGAAGATGGCGAAGACCCAGGAGAATGCCATTTACTCACCAAAAACACCCGAAGCCCGTAGAAGCTGCCAGAGAGGGAGGAGGCCGGATCCCCAACAGCTTTCGGGAAGAATCAACCCTCAGAGGCTGGAGTGGGGGCTGCACTTAAAGTCCAGACCAAAAACTATTTGTATCGCTGAAAGTCACTGAAATAAATAAATAATAAAATGCAGAATTAACACTGCCCACACTTTGATTTTGGGATTCCAGACATCAGGACTGTGAGTCAGTACATTTCTATTGTTTAAGGCGCCCTGTGTGTGGCTTAAGTCTCAGGCAACTCGTACTCTATTCATATGAGAAGTTATCCAATATGAATTAGAGACAAAAAGAGGAAAAGAGAGAATAAGAGACTGAGGGAGAAAAGGTCAAGCGCTTTTTACTTAGAACCTCAAAAGAAGAAGAAAAGAGAATATGGACCAGATGTGGTAAGTTTTAAAAGGTAACTACAAACCAGGGACAGTGGCTCACACCTGTCACCCAGCACCTGGGGAGGCTGGGGCAAGAAGCATACCTGAGCCCAGGAGTCTGAGACCAGTCTGAGAACATGGCAAGACCTCATCGCTACAAAAGTAATTTCAAAATTAGATGGATGCGGTGGTACACACCTGTAATCCCAACTACTCAGGAGGCTGAGGCAGAAGGATTGAAGCTGTGGTGAGCCATGACCATGCCACTGCACTCCAGCCTGGACAACAGAGTGAAACCCTGACTCAAAAGAAAAAAAAAGAAGCAGGAAGGAGGGAAGGATGATAACTGCTGTAATATTTCTATTAACTAACGAAAGAAACCAACTACTAATTAAGAAGTCCCATGAAGCCCAGCAGTAAAAAGAACAAACCCACACCTAGACAGAGTATTAAAAAAATTAATAAAGAAAAAAAGTTGGCCGGGCTTGGTGGCTCAGCCTGTAATCCCATGCTTTGGGAGACCAAGGTTAGTGGATTCCCTGAGCCCGCGGGTTTGAGACCCGCCTGGGCAACTTGGTGAGACCTCATCTCTACAATAAATCAAAAAATTAGCCAGGCGTGGTAGCACGCACCTGTAGTTCCAGCTACTTGTAAGGCTGAGGTGGAAGGATTGCCGGAGCACAGCAGGTCGAGGCTGTAGTGGCCAGAAGCGTGCCACTGCACTCCAGTCTGGGTGACAGAGTGAGACTCCAACTCAAAAAAAAAAAAGAAAGAAAGAAAGAAAAGAAAAGAAAAATAGTCTGGCAAGCATTCTAGAGTGGTATAGCTGTGCTGGGGAGCAACAATATATCTCAAAAGTAGTACAGTTGTATTGACAACTGACTTTGTCTAATACTATTGAGAAGCAAGCCATGGAAGGTGTTGAAAATAAATAACTATGAATTGAAGTCTAACCAGAATAAAATAGTCTAAGAATAAAACTTAAACACTTGTAAATAAATGTCAATTTTCCAACAACAGACTTTCACCACAGGAAGTTCTGAAAATTGGCCACTGGAGAGAAGGAAACTAATTCCAGTGAAAATTAAGAGATTCCACTGTGAATTAGAAGAAACAAATTTGTTTTGTAGATTCTTGTGAGGTATAAAACAGAATTAAAATTTATCAGCACACTATCATGTAAATTCAAAAACATCTCAAGTGTTCTACGGTTCCTTCTCTGGGATAATAACAGAAGCAAAAACTCAACAGTAAATTCTGATAAGCCCCAAATGAATGTTAGAATCCTGACATAACCATAAAAGGGAGAATTTGTCTGCCAATATAAATAGAGAAAGTAAAAAAAAAAAAAGAATTTAAAAAAATAGCCAGGAAGAACAGAAATAGGAACATGAAACAGAAAGGATGAACAGAAAACAAAGTGATGGCAGATTTAAACTCTTATTAGTAATGACACAAAATAATGGCTTCAATGGTGCAGAGAAGCCAAGACAGATGGGACAAAACACCAAAAGCCAAGTACTCATGCTTTAAGAAGGCACCCAAGGACAAAAACAGAAAGGGTGGAAGGTGATGGGAACACATGGCAAGCTCTAACCTACAAAATCTGATGTAATATGAATCAGAGAGAAAAAGACGAAAATACAGAAGAAAGAAGGGAGATTGAGGATGAGAACACTGGCCTACCTAAATCATCCCACTGGGGATGGCTGTGATCAAAAAGAGAAAAGATCAACAAATGCTGGTGAATGTGGGGCAAAAGGAAACCCACACACTGTTGGTAGATATGGAAGTCAGCAGAGTCTTTACGGAAAAGAGTATAGAGGTGCCACAGAAAATGACAAGCAGATCTGCCATGCAATCCAGCGCTCCCACCACAGGGCATCTAGCTACAAAAAGGAAAGCAGTAGTTGAAGAGATACCTGCATGCCCATGGCAACGGCAGCATCATTCCAAACATGAACTCAACCTCAGTGCCCATTACTGAGTGCACGGAAAAGAACATGTGGGCTACACACAGCACCATGCTGTTCAAGCATAAAAATGAGTGAATGAAATTCTGTCATTTACGGCAACATACATGAACCAGGAGGACATTATATTAAACAAGCAAGGCACAGAAAGTCAAATACCACATGATCTCACATGGGGAAATCAAAAAAAGATGAACTCAGAAGTAGACAGTAGTGGTTACCGGAGGTTGGGGAGAGATAGGGCAGGCATAGGAGAGGTTGGTTAAGACATACAAAGTTACACTTGGACAGAATGAATAAATTCCAGTGTTCTCTTACACAGCAGGGGATCACAGCACATAACAATGAATTGTATAATTCAGGATAGCTAGAAGATTGTGCATGTTGGCACCAAAGAAATAATGCATGTTAAAAGGAATAGATATGGTCATGTCCTTGATTTGATCACCATATAACATATACATGCATTGAAACATCATACTGTACCCCATAGATGTATGCAATGGTGTTGCAATACACATTAAATTTAAAAATGAAAAATCTGAAAAAAATCATGTCATGCAAACGCAAGGTATCATAACTAATCTTATTCCCCAAACTATATCCATTCTATTTATTGAATTAGAAGCAAATGCCATTAAATTATGCCAGACTTAAAAATAGCAAACCTGGTGTAGCAATATTAACATCAGAAGAGAAGAACCCCAAACCAAAACATTACTGATAAATATAGATGCTGTGTAACCACAGAACTACCAGGAAGATCGAATAATTACACATGCAATACAGTAATATGGCCTTGAAATATACAAATGGTCAGAACTGTAAGGAGAAATAGATAAGTCCCTAATTACAGCTGTATGCTTTACCAATTTGTTCCAGTAATTAATTAAACAAGTTAAAAACAAAACAAAGAGCTGAAGGCAATGAACAAATTTTGCCTTTTGGGTAGAGACCTTTTCACCCATTAATGGTAAAACATATTAAGGTGGATAATCTACAAATCACAAACTGGTCCTTAGAACCTCCTCAAAATGTTTCAAATAATATAAACTACACAGAATATTCTGATTACAGTTTATTCCAGAAATGATAAAATGACTAGATTTCAAAATCTAAAAATATACTTCTTAGTAACATATGAAAAAGAGAAAATGCTGTTTTTTTGTACTGAATATTTAATGTTAAATATAAAAGTGAGTGGAATGCAGCTACATTAGGACATAGAAAAGTACTATTTCAAAGGTATAAGAAAGGCTGAACATTATTGAGCTAATTACACATTTAAAAGGCAATAAAACATGTGAAAAGAAAGTAGAAGGAAAAAATAATCAATGAAATAAAAATTAAAGTGTTGGATAAGGGGCATCTAATCTTTTGGCTTCCCTGGGTCAAATCATGTAAACAGGAATTATCTTGGGCCACACATAAATTATATAATATAGATAGTGTGTATACATAATAAGAATTTTATTTTTTATATTTTGTTATAAAGTTTAGAAAAACTAGAATATAAAGCTGGTGGAATATTTGACCTTGTTTTTGCAAAACGAATCTATCAACATATGGTTCAATGGAAGTGGTTGTGATTCTTAGAGAGTTCTCAGGGTATGCATCAGCAATGTTTGTTCGAATTTTGCTCTTCACTGTTGAAAACAGCTGCTCACAAATGTATGAGCTGCCAGAAAATGATGTCATGAATAAGGTGTGACTGTGAACCCAGGGATATTTTCCAGGAAGATAGGTCTTAGAAAAGGCCAATAAGGAGACATGGTCAAATTTCTCTTTCCCTTGAATGCCTGATTGCAACTCTACGCATTCTGTTTGAAAATTTACAGCTAGAACATTAATGTCAACTGAAAATGGTGTAGCCAACATTGCAAAATAGTGGATTATTTGGCTGAAAATCTTGAAAACTGCTTTCAAATTCCTGTGTTCGGACAGAAAGCAAAGGTGCATATTTTTGGCAGTTCACAGGACTGCATTTAGCCAATGTAACAAAAGTGTGAAATTATTTTCCATTATTTGAACTTGCCATAACTTAAGCTTCATTTCAAGTTCAGTACCATTTTGGAACTTCAAAACTGGAACTACGCATGGGATCACAAAGAAAACAGATGCTAAAAAGCACATGATGCTAAAAGATGTTGTGGGTTGCATGGCTATGTGTCCTGGACCACATATGGCCCCTGGGCCACTAGTTGAACATGCCTGTACTAGACTCAGTCAAAAGTAGATTCCTTGGAAAGAAAAACTGATAGCCTCCATACCTGATGAAAAAACAAAACAAAAACAAGGCATGAGCAACAAATATCAGGCATGAAAGAAGAGATATCACTACATATTGTACAGACATCAAAAATAGAGACTATTACAATTTTAATGCCAAATTGATAATTTTGTTCAAACATATACATTTTCAGAAAATAACAATTTTTGGGTTTGAGAACAGCCTGGGCACCTTGACGAGACCTCATCTAATGAGGTCTAAAAATGAATCTAAAAATTAGCAGGGCATGGTAGCACATCTGTAATTCGGGCTACTTGGGAGGCTGAGGTGGAAGGATCAGCTGAGCCCAGCAGTTCGATGCTGGGGTGGCCGTGAGTGTGCCAGTGCACTCCAGCCTGGGTGAGGGAGTGAGACTCCAGTTAAAAAAGAAAATAGCAATTTTTATCTTCTATTTTTTATGTGTGAAATTTAAAATAGTGCTCGAGTTTCCTTGGGATGCCATAACCAAGTTCCACAGACCAAGTGGCTGAAAACAACAGAAATGTCTCGCCTCATTGATCCAGGGACCAGATATCTAAAACCAAAATGCTGGCAGAGCCAGGGTCCCTCTGAAACCCAGGACTCCTTCTTCATCTCTCCTCAGCCTCTGGGACTTGCCAGCCAATCCTTGCTATCCCTTGTCTGGCAGCATAGCTCCCATCTCTGACTTTTTGCCATGTGTCACCCTATCTCTGTGCTCATGGTGACCATTTTCTTACAAGGTCACCAGTCATTAGATGAAGGGCCCCTGCTCCATCTAGGATGACCTCATCTTGACTAATTACATCCACTACCACCTGACTGTGTCACCTTCTGAGGTACTAGGGGTTTGGCCTTTAATTGTTTTTTAAGATGGGGGAAAGGTTCAATACATAAGAAATAGTAAAGGTCAACTTTTATTGATGTGGAAAGATATTAACTCTATAAACATTTATTTCACAGTCAAAATAAGTGCTATAAAGTAAGTGAATTTGGGGAGAGGGAAGGATGAGGAGAGGTTGGTTTAGGGATTAAGAATTACAACTAGATGGGGGAAGGAGTTCTGGAGTTCTGCAGCACTGGGGAGTGAGCAGGTTAACTGTAACTTATTGCATATTTTCAAACAGCTAGAAAGGAGGATTTTGACTTCTCCCAGCACAAAGAAAGGGTAATGTTTGAGCGATGGTTATACTAATTACCCTGTTTTGATCATGACACCTTGTATACATGTATCAAAATATCACTCTATCTCATAAATATATATAATAAGTCCACGAGAAATCAAAGGAAAAGGGTAGTCATGTCCTCTGCCCAAATTTCACCTGCACATACATTGCTTAGAAACCTAGTCCCTGACCCTACATCTTTGTAATAAAATAAGGTAAAAATAAAGCTCTGAGAAGTAAAAAATAAAATAAAATGTAAAAAAAAACAACCAAAAAAACGGGGTCTTCCGGCAAGATGGTGATGGGCCGGCAGGGTCTGTGAAACCCTCTGCAAAAGAGAACACCCATAAAGACCCTAGCTCTCTCCCAGGGGCTGCAGACCCCATCTTCTGCAGCCTGCTCTTCACAGGGAGCTCAGTTGCCACTGTCACCCACCGTGGCTACTTGGATATTGCGACGAACAGGGCTGCTCCTGCAGTCGCAGATACCACCACTGCGGTCATTCCCAGCTCATACCTGAAGCCACCCATGACTTCAGACCGTGAAGCCCTGCAAGCAGGATCTTCTGAGATCCCCGCTGCCACGCCATGCCCCTAGCCTGGAGAAAGGCCTGTGGAACTCCCCTGGTGAAGTCGCCGTGGCAAGTTGCGGATCCGTAGCAGACGCCCTCCCCTCTGGACTGTAGCACGGGATAGTACCACCTGCTGGGAACCAAGGTAATAACATCAAAACGGGAATAGCAGATGCTCATCCTGCTTGAAAAATGGAAAAAGCCAGATCTCAGTGATAGACTGGGCAGGGGGCCCATATCTGAACTGTTCTTCACAGCAGGCCAGGGGCAACTGACCCTAGCAATGAACACTTCTACCAGCCTGCAAAGACAGCTAGAAATCAGAGCTGAAAGGACACTGGACTTAAAGGAAAAGTCTCAGAGTGTGCTTGAATGGTTCTGTTAGTGTACTGACTTTAATCTACCCTTCCCCCCCTTTTTTTCTTTTTTTTCTTTTTTATTTTCTTCCCCCCCCCTTTCCTTTTTTCCTATTTCTCTGTAAATCCCATATTTGTATAAAGGAACAGCACACCAATAAGGAGGTTGATCAGTGCATACATTAGCATCATTGTATGTTTTAGATTTTATTATGGTTGTTGGTTAGTTTTCAGTCGTGGTTATTGTTTTTCTTTATATTTGTTTCAGTCTTTGAGTTTCTTTAATCTTTTTTTTTTTTTTTGAGTTGGGGTCTCACTCTGTCACCCAGACTGGAGTGCAGTGGCCGCTCCCGGCCACCGCACCCTCGACCTGCTGGGCTCCAGCGATCCTTCTACCTCAGCCTTCCAAGTAGCCGGAATTACAGGCATGCGCTACCATGCCCGGATGATTTTTTGATTTTTTGTAGAGATGAGGTCTCGCTGCCCAGGTGGGTCTCAAACCCGCGGGCTCAGGCATTCCACTCACCTCAGCCTCCCAAAGGCGCGGGATTACAGGCTGAGCCACCAAGCCCAGCTGTGTTTCTTTAATCTTACCAGTTGGAACACTCAACTGTTTTCCCTCTCACCCCCCTCTCTCTCTCCAACCCGCTCTCCCCACTGTCTGCTCCATTTTCTCCCCTCTGTTAACCTCATTTTGCTTTCAGGGAGTAAACCTACAACCTCACTGCATGGACAGACTCCAAGGCAGTGGGAAGTGGGTTTCAGACTATCCATACAGCTGTTGGTGAACACCTGGATCTGCAGAGAGATTTTAAATCACAGCTCCCCCCTTAATTAAATCCCAAAACTACAAAAAGGACTGCCCTCAACCCACAGTCCAACTCCAGAACTGAACAAAGCAAGAGGAAATATATTAGGAAGAATAGGAGATTGAACAAACAGAAGTAAAAGAAACCCCTCCACCACTGAATAACAGAATTAGAGAAGACAAGGAAGTGGAGGGAAGGGAAAAGTAGGGAGGGAAAATCTGCACAAATGAAGAAAAACCAAAAGAAGAACACAGGACTCACACAGACCCCTGAGAAGTCAGACACTGAGAAAACAGACTTCGGAACACAAACAATGAAGAGTCCCCAGAATGACTGGTCAAAAGCAACAAACCCAGACATCAAGGAATTAATAGAGAGAATTTAAAAAATTGAGGAGAGACAAGAGGAAAATAGGAAGGAGCTGATGACAGAAATAACAGCAGTAAAGAATACTGTGATGGAAATAAATAACAAACTAATTAGCACGGAAAGCAGAATTAGCCAAGCAGAAGAAAGAATCTCAGAACTTGAAGACCAAAATACAGAACTAACCCAAACTGTCAAAAACATAGAAAAGAAGCTTAAAAAGTCAGAACAAAACCTTCAGGAGATGAATGATCACTTCAAGAGAACCAATCTAACAGTAATTGGACTTCCTGAGGCAGAGAGAGTCAGAGGTCATACTGGAATAAACATTTCATGAAATCATTCAAGAAAACTTCCCTCATCTCATCAGTGATGCAAAAATTCAAGCACAAGAGAAACCCTGCAAGACAATAAATGAGAAGACCAACTCCCAGACACATAATAATTTGCCTAAACAAAGTAGCTATGAAAGAAAAAATCCTAAAGGCAGCAAGAGAAAAAGGCCAGACTACCTACCAGAGAAGACCAATTAGAAAGGCAACAGATTTATCCACAGAAACCCTTCAGGCTAGGAGAGCCTGGAGCCCTATCTTCAAAGTTCTAAAAGATAAACAATTTCAACCAAGAATAACCTACCCAGCCAAACTAAGCTTCATTAGTGAGGGAGAATTGTAATCTTATCCAGATATCCAATCCCTAAGAACCTACGCTGCCACCAGACCACCTCTACAAGAAACACTTAAGAAAGTACTGAACACAGAAGAAAAGGAAAAAGAACAACAACATTCTTCACAAGAGTACAGGCAAAAGATTAAAAACAAACATGGACCAACTCCAAAACCAAAAGAAAGACAACAAACAGCAACAACAACTCTGTAAGAACCTTATGACAGGGATCAACTCTTGCATTTCAATTATTAGCCTAAATGTGAATGGACTAAATGCACCACTGAAAAGACAGAGAATGGAAAAATGGATAAAATATCATCAGGCAACAATCTATTGCCTTCAAGAGACTCACCTCACTAGAAAGGATACCCACAGACTCAAAGTAAGAGGATGAGAAACAAACTTTCAGGCGAATGGAATACAAAAGAAAGGAGGAGTAGTGATCTTAATTTCAGATAAAATACTCTTCAAGTATTTAAAAATCAAAAAAGATACCAAAGGCCACTACATAATGATAAAAGGCTCAATCCATCAACAAGAAATACCTATCCTAAACATATATGCACCCAACATAGGTGCACCAATTTCATAAAGCAACTTCTAGGAAAACTAAAGAAAGATATTGACTCTAACACCATCATAACTGGAGACTTTAATACCCCACCCACAACCCTAGACAGATCATCAGGTCAAAAAATCAGCAAAGAGATCTGGAACCTCAATGTGACTTTGGACCAAATGGACTTAATTGATAACTACAGAACACTCCATCCAAAGACCACAGAATACACATTCTACTCATCACCACATGGAATGTATTCTAAGATCGACCACATAATTGGCCATAAATCAAGCATAAGCAAATTTAAAAGGACTGAAATTCTACCATGCACCTTCTCGGACCACAGTGGAATAAAAATAAACATCAACAACAATAAGGTCCTCCCAAACCCACAAAGACATGGACACTAAATAGCATGATGCTAAACAACTCCTGGGTCAATGATGAAATCAAAACAGAGATCAAAAGATACCTGGAAACAAATGAAAATGAAGAAACATCTTACCAAAATCTCTGGGACGCCTTAAAAACTGTAGTAAGAGGGGAATTTATATCCCTACAAACACACATGAATAAAATGGAAGGAACACAAATTAACAGCCTAACAAACCACCTAAGGAAGCTGGAAAAGCAAGACCACAAAAACCCTAATTTCAGCAGAAGGATCCAGATCACCAAAATAAAAGCCCAAGTCCAGGACATAGAAGACAAAAAGATAATACAAAAAAAAAAAAAAAAAAAAAAAAAAAAAAAATCAATGAAACAAAAAGCTGGTTCTTCAAAAGGATAAACAAGATCGATGGTCCCCTAGCTAGAATGACCAAGAAAAAATGAGAAAAAACCCAAATAAGCACAATCAGAAAGACAAAAGATGAAGTCACATCTGACCCTGAAGAAACACAAAAGATTACTGGAGACTACTATGTACACTTGTATGGAAACAAACTTGAAAATCTTAAGGAAATGCAGTACTTTCTGACCTCACACAACCTACCTAGGTTGGAACAAGAAGAAATTGAGACCCTATAGACCAATAACAATCAAGGAAATCAACTACATAATAAGAAAACTACCTACAAAAAAAGCCCTGGTCCAGATGACTTACCAGCAGAATTCTACAAGACATTTAAGGAGGAGCTGATCCCAATCCTACTGAATGTATTCCAGGTGATTGAAAAAGATGGAAGTCTCCCAAATCATTTTACAAAGCCAACATCACATTGATACCCAAGCCAGGTAAAGATCCAACAAAGAAAGAGAACTACAGGCCAATATCTTTGATGAACATAGATGCTAAAATCCTCAGAAGATCCTAGCAAACTGGATTGAACAATACATCTCAAAAATCATCCATCATGATTAAATAGGCTTCATTCCTGGGATGCAAGGCTGGTTCAACAATCGTAAAACCATAAATGTAATTAAATACATCAACAGATGTCAAAACAAAAACCACATGATTATATCATTAGATGCAGAAAAGTTTTTGAGGAAATCCAGCACCCCTTCTTGATAAAAACCCTTGAACATCTAGGCATACGGGGAACATACCTCAAAATAGTAAAAGCCATCTATGAGAAACCCATAGCCAGCATACTCCTAAACAGACAAAAATTGGAACCATTTCCCCTGAAAACTGGAACAAGGCAAAGATGCTGACTCTCACCCCTCCTGTTCAACATAGTATTGGAATCCTGGCTCGCGCAATCAGAGAAGAGAAGGCAATCAGGGGTATCCATATAGGAAAAGAGGAAGTCAAGTTATCTCTCTTTGCAGATGATATGATTGTGTACCTTGAAAACCCAAGAGAATCTGTCAAAAACCTCCTTATACTGATAAAGGCCTTTGGAAAAGTCTCAGGATACAAAAATAAATGTGTAAATCACAATCGCATTTCTTTACACCAGTAATAAACAAACAGAAACCCAAATAAAAAGCACAATTCCATTCACAATAGCCACAAAAAAAAAAAAAGAAAAGAAATACCTTGGCATCTTCTTAACCAGAAACATGCAAGACCTTTACAATGAAAACTACAAAACACTACTCAAAGATATCAAAGATGACACAAACAAGTGGAAAAATATCCCATGCTCATGGATTGGAAGAATCAACATTGTGAAGATGTCCATCTTACCTAAGGCAATCTACAAATTCAGTGTAATACCCATCAAATTACCAGCAACATTCTTCTCACACCTAGAAAAAACAACACAGGAATTCATCTGGAAACACAAATGTCCAAGAATAGCCAGAACAATCCTCAGCAAAAAAAACAAAGCAGGTGGTATCACAATACCAGACTTCAAACTTTACTATAAAGCTACAATCATCAAAATAGCTTGGTATTGGTATTAGAACAGGCATATAGATCAATGGAATAGAATTGAGATTCCAGAAGCAAAACCTCAATTTTTCAACCAACTCATCTTCGACAAAACCTCCACCACCTACTACTGGGGAGAGGAGAACCTATTCAGGAAATGGTGCTGGGAAAACTGGCTGACCATATGCAGGAGATTGAAACAGGCCCCATATCTATCCCCATGCACAAAGGTTAACTCCAAATGGATCAGAGACCTAAATGTAAAACCTCAAACAATAAAAACCTTAGAAAATGAAGGACATACCCTCATGGAAATCGGAACTGGCATCCAATTCCTGAACAAAACCCGAAACTCATAGGCCATAAGAGATAAGATAGACAAGTGGGATCTCATTAAACTGACAAGCTTCTGCAAAGCCAAAGAAACCATCAAGAGAGCAGGGAGACAGCCCACACACTGGGAAAAAGTATTTGCCATCTCCGGTCTGACAAAGGCTTAACATCTTGGATCTACAAGGAACTCAAATGTGCTGAAAAGAAAAAAACAAACAACCCCATTATAAAATGAGCAAAAGATATGAACAGACACTTCACAAAGGAAGACATCCAAGCAGCCAACAGACACATGAAGAAATGCTCAATCTCACTAATCATCAGGAAGATGCAAATCAAAACCACACTGAGATACCACCTAATTCCAGTCAGAATGGCAATTATCAACAACTCAAAAAATAACAGCTGCTGGAGAGGGTGTGGTGAAAAGGGAACACTTCTACACTGTTGGTGGGAGTGTAAACTAGTGCAACCTCTATGGAAAGCAGTGTGGCGATTCCTGAAAGCTCTAAATATCGACCTCTCATATGACTCTGCAATCCTTCTACTGGGACTATACCCTGAAGAACTCAAATCACTCTATGAAAAAGATACCTGCACACGTATGTTTATCGCAGCATTGTTCACAATAGCAAGAACCTGGAAGCAACCATGCTGCCCATCAAAAGAGGACTGGATGAAAAAAATGTGGTACATATACATGATGGAATACTACACAGCCATAAAAAAGAACAAAATCATGAATTTCGCAGCAACCTGGATGGAACTAGATTCTATAATACTGAGTGACCTCTCACAGAAACAAAGGTCCGAGTATCACATGTTCTCACTCATATAATGGAGCTTGAACATCCAATGTAATACTATAAGAAAATGACTGACAGTAGTGGGAAACTAGGGGGGGGGATGGGATTAACAGTAGCAAACATCTGTCTGGGGACAGGAAACACCTCTTATCAACAGGGTGCCTGAACAAAACGTATTTGTATACCTAACCCTTAACTGTACCCCACAATATCATAATAAAATATTGATAAATAAATAAAAAAAAGAATAAGAGGAAAGTGAAAAAAAAACCAAAGAAAACAATGTGTGAATTTTTGATGCATCACATCCAAGAATTACAGCGTCAAGGCCATTCTGCCTCAGGTCAGAGGTCAAACTCACAGTGGCAAAGGGACTTAGACATCCCTGTCCATGGAACGTCATCTCCTTACCCCATCTGTGGACCGCTGTGTACTCAGGTTTCTGCTTTTTGTTGGTAAATATTCACCCCAGGAGATTCTGCGCCTCTAATAAGAACACAGCGCCCTCCAAGCACCAAGGACTCCCATCCTGATGTGTCCTTAGTGGGTTCTTCTCTCTCCTTGTATTTCTGATCCACCCCCATCCCCATCCCCACCTTCCCATCCTCCCCATCTCCCCCTCCCCCACTTCCTCAGCATCCCCTACTCCCTCTCCTCCTCCCTCTTCCCCCACCTCCTCCCCTCCCTCTCACGGGTTTCAGGGCCCACTGAGAGGAAACATCTAAGCACCTGCAGGACACCCCGCTACTAACTTGAGAGCAGGGAAACGCCAGGTAACCAGAGTGGAGCAGCCTGGCTGGTAGCAGAGGCGTCCAGAGAGGGGGCAGGTCGAGGGCGACAAGTAAGGTGGAAAGCAACCAAGGAAATAAGCCAGAGCAGAGGGAAGTGCCGCTGTGCAGCCACTCACCCACCGCCCAGGCCTTCCCGGTGGTCCTTGATGAGTGGCGGCCTGAGCTGGGAGGAAAAGGTCTGTCGTGCCGCTTGATTGGACGACGACAACCACACCCCTTCCATTGGCTCAGGAGGGCCTTCATGAGCAGGCCCAGGGAACGGGAGAAACACCCCCCCCGCCCCGCCCTCCCATGCCGCCTTGGGTTTGGGTCCAGCCCGTGGCCCCAGTGTCCTGTAGAAAGGAAGCTATTTTAGACGGAGTGTCTGAATTAGGAGTCCCAGGGCTTCTGGCTGCAGAGAGCCTCCTCCAGTCTCTCCAAAACGGGTTGTGTGGGGAGTGGGGGTGACCCTGTCCTCTAAATGCTAGATTCTTTCCCACGTCCTAAGCGCCTTGAAGAATGTGGGTGGCTAAGAGCGTCTTTCTGCGGTCACTGTGCCCAGCGTGTGAGAGGAATATTGGATCCTGCTGTGATGAGGGGCAGGACAGGTGCTGAGTGTTTCAGACCTGAGGCCAATGCTTCATCCTTGAGCATGGCTTTCCCTCCGCTTTAACTCCCTGTGTGTGCGCGACCCTTGCATTTCTTTTATAGGGTCGTTCATCCATCCAGTTAAAACTGGCACTTGACAAGTTTCAGTGCTCTAACTCGAATCTGTTCATAGGTTAGACTTTGGGTTATTGTTTTACAGGTGACAAGATGCTTTTGCCTGAAAAGTGTTACCACTTTTCTGGCGTCTTCGCTTCAACTTGTGCCATCAATTAGTGTTTTGTTTTGTTTGTTTTTTAAAAAAAATCTCAACAGCTTCAGAGTGTGCAACTGGTTTTTGTTTACATAGTTGCATTGTATGGGGCAAAGATGTCTGGCCTTAACTGGACCCACCACCCCCACCTGTGCACGTTGTCCGCGGTAGGTCGTCTTGCGTCCCTCCGCCCCTTCTCCCCCTCCCCCGGGTCTCCAACGTCCACGTTACCATTCTCTGTGCCTTTTCCAGTCCTTGGTCTAGTTCCCACTTAACTACGAGAATGTGCAGTGTTTGGTTTTCTGTTCCTACATTCACTTAGGATGATGTTCTCCAACGCCATCCAAGTTGCTGCAGAAAACATTATTTCATTCCTTTTTCAGGCTGAATAATATTCCATGATATATGTAATATATTTATAAAATCTCTTATGTTCATTGAAAACTTTGATGTACCAAGAGCTATCCATTTTTTTTTTTTTTTTGAGTTGGAGTCTCACTCTGTCGCCCAGACTGGAGTGCATGGCTGCTCTCAGCCACCGCAGCCTCGACCTGCTGGGTTCCGGAGATCCTTCCGCCTCAGCCTTCCAAGTAGCCGGAACTACAGGCGTGCGCTACCACGCCCAGCTAGGTTTTGATTTATTGTAGAGATGAGGTCTCGCCAAGTTGCCCAGGAGGGTCTCGAACCCGCAGGCTCAGGCAATCCACTCATCTCGGCCTCCCAAAGTGCTGGGATTACAGGCTGAGCCACCGAGCCGGAGCTATCCTTTGATTATGACAATCTTGCTTCCTCTTTACAAGAATCCTGAGTTGTGTTTTTGAGATGATGGTTTGAAATATACTCATAGAGAAGCGTGAACAACATAATGAAAAAAAATATCAAGAAAAAGCTATAGTCCCAACACAAATGTATCCGGTCCAGGACCAAGCTGAGAAGGAGACATAGGAGGACCTGTGCACACTCCATGTGGCCCAAGTGGCAAGGCTATTTCCCCTCAGTGGTTGCCACTGAAGCACATTTCATGTTAGGAACTAAGTGTTGTTTCCCAAGATGTCTATTCATTTTCCTTACTAACATGTTTCTCTAAGACAGAGGTCCTCAAACTTTTAAAACAGGGGGCCAGTTCACTGTCCCTCAGAATGTTGGAGGGGTGGACTATAGTTTTAAAAAAAAACTAAGCCAGGCTCAGTGACTCAGCCTGTAATCCCGTGCCTTTGGGCAGCTGAGGTGAGTGGATTGCCTGAACCCGTGGGTTCGAGACCCGCCTGGGCAACTTGGCAAGATCTCATCTCTACAATAAATCAAAAATTAGCTGGGCGTGGTAGCGCGCGCCTGTAGTTCCAGCTACTTGGAAGGCTGAGGCGGAAGGATCACCGGAGCCCAGCGGGTCGAGGCTGCGGTGGCCGGGAGCAGCCACTGCACTCCAGTCTGGGCGACAGAATGAGACTCCAACTCAAATAAATAAATAAATAAATAAATAAATAAATAAACCCCAAAACAAAAAAACTATGAACAAATTCCTTTTTTTTTTTTAAACTGTAGTCCGCCCCTCCAACAGTCTGAGGGACAGTGAACTGGCCCCCTGTTTTAAAAGTTTGAGGGCCCCTGCTCTAAGAGATATGTTTACTCCCCCCACATTTTGAATCACAGTGTATAATTTTGTTACCTAATCCTTTCACCTAGCCTTGTTTTTAGGATTCATCAGTGCAAGATTTTTTTTTTTTTAGCTAAAGTGCATTTACATTTATTGCCTTACAGGATTTAAATGTGAATAGGCCACAATTGTCCATTCTATCCCTGGTAGGTCATTGGGCAGTTCTCCATGTTTGGTAGTATGGACACTGTTTTGAATACTCCCGCTCCTATCCCCTTGTTCACAAGACTTTTGGATTCTGAGTGGAACCGCAAGGTCAGGAAGGCACGGGTTCCTCCTTCCTTTGACTTGTCACGAGTAGTTTTACCAAATCTTGTTAGTGTTTGGCATAGGGGAATGTCGCCATGGCTGCACAGCACTGCCGACTTCTGATGTCCACACTTAAAAACATCAGGCAAATATTGGTTGGAAATGTATTTTATTATTGCTTCCATTTGCCCTCCCATGCTTATTAACAGAATTGAGCATTTTTCTCATGCTCACAAGCCACTTGTTGCCTTTTGTGTGAAATTCCTTTTCCTTGTTTTGCTTATATTTCTCTTGGTTATTTTTTCTGGTTTTATTTACCTACAGAAGTGCTTTACATCTTCTGAAACAGTGGCTTGGTTTGTTTTGTGTGACACCTGTATCTTCTCTCGTGTGCTTTACATTTTTGTTACTTTATATAGTGGGCATTCACTGAACAGTTATTTTTAATAAGATCAAATCAATCAAGATTTATATTGTGTTTTTCAAGGTTGGGGTCTTGCTTAAAAAACTCATTTTCTACTCCAAGTCATCAAGCTCTCTTATATTGTCTTTAGAAATGTGATAGCATTTTGCTTTTCTCGCAGAAGTATTAAGCTGCTTGCAGTTGCTTTTCTCTGAGAGGGATAATTTTTTCTCAGTTTAAATAAAAATAGTGGCAGCT
This sequence comes from Cephalopachus bancanus, assembly GCA_027257055.1. Lineage (NCBI taxonomy): Eukaryota > Metazoa > Chordata > Mammalia > Primates > Tarsiidae > Cephalopachus > Cephalopachus bancanus. The sequence goes on from JAPVLO010002464.1 coordinate 49,927, forward strand.
GTATTTCATGAACAGTTCACCTGCCCCACTGCCCAGCGATCTGTCATGAACTGATTTTTCCTCTCTTCCTACGTTTGTTTCTGAACTCTGTGTTTAGTCCCATTGCTTCCTCTATCCATCCTGATGCCCACAAGTCTTAGTCACTCTAGTTTTTAACGCAAGTCTTAATGGGGCAGGGGGGAGTTCCACTTAATTGGCATTCCCACCTCCCACCACCCACACACGATTGTTGTGTTTCAGGCTTAGCCTGACTTCTTCGAGTTCCCTGTTTTCCTCATATATTTTAAGATCATATGTTGATGTAACCATTTCTATTAGGGTCTTATGGGCATTTTACTGAATATAGAGATCTATCTGGGTATTAGCATCCTCATAATAATGGTTATTCCTCTACAAAAACTTTGTGTTAATTCTTCATTTTTAAACTGTTTTATATTATATTCAGTGAGGCTTACAGTCTCTTATTAGAATTATTTCTAGTTATTTTACATCTTTCTTGTAATGGCATGTGGCATTCCTTCAAATTTCAAATTCTAATTAACTTTATTTACAGAAATACAGTTGAATTTTTAAGTTGATGTTATATTTACCAAAGCTACTTTTTAATCTTAACAGTTTCTCTATGGATCTGGTGGGGGAGGGAGTTTATACAGATAATCAAAGGATCTCAAATAATGATAATTTTCTTCCCTCTTTCTTGTCCCACTGAATCGGTGCTATGTTCCACACCATGTTGAAATGAGAGGGCCGATGGAGGACTTGTCTTGTATCTTATTAAAAGAACATCCTTTCATCATTTTCCCATTCATCATGAGGCTTTTCTGGAACCCTTCATGGGGTTAAGGAAATTCCTTTCTTCTCTAACTTACAAAGATTCATCAAAGAGCAGGATAGATGTTGAGTCTTCCGTCTTTCCCTTTCTGCACTATTAGGCCCACCCCACTTTTCTTCTTCAATCAGCTCCGTGTGAGGAGTTGGAACTCTCAGTCTTGCCCCAAGCACAGCCGCTCCTGATGAAAGCCCACACCGGGATGGAGTCAACAGTCATCCTTACAGGTTCCCCGGTGGTTCCAATATGCAGCCAAGCCCACAACCCTGCAGTTAAGGCTCTAGCAGTTGCCCCTGCCAGTCTGTCTCCAGTTAAACATTCTTGTGGCTGGACTCATTCCACAAGTACTTACGGCACCCTCAGATTAGAAAAGATCCTTGCCAAGTGGGGTGAAGGTTACACAGAGTTCCCCACTGGAGCTGATTGTACAGATGGTTATCTGAAACTGAGATGGCTGGTGGAGTGCCATTTCCCACTGGCTCAGGCTAATTGTTTTGAAGATTCTCAGCTAAATGCCCCACAAGCTCCACCTGTCGTAAGCGGGGTCTGGACCCTCTTTAATCAGCAGGCCCTGCAGAGGCCTGGGTGGGGAAAGATGGTGGGGGTAGCCCATTTGGGGAAGAAATGCCCAGGTGTAGCTGTATCTCCCTCCCCCTGTGAAAGTCCTCAAGGACTCACACGAGCCAATGATAAGAGGTGAACTAACCCATCACTGGAAGGGCATAGCTGTTTTTTTCTTCCCACTTCTTGGCTTGGTCGCTTGGGAAGCTGGCCACAGAAACCTGGGGCCGGATTGGTGAGTTTCCTTTCCTGCCAATTTGCTTTCTTGGACTTAAAAGCTTTTTTTCTTTACATCATCTCTGTTCTCCTATTTTCTTACTTTTCAATCTGTTTTACTTAGTAAAAGTGCATCTTAAGTTGACAGATAAAATTGTATGCATTCATTGTGTAGCACATGATATTTTGAGGTGTCTACATGCATACATTGTGCAAGGGTTAAATCTAGCTAACACATCACTGTGGCCTCGTCACAGACACCTCTCTTCCAGGTGTTGTGTGGCACATTAGAGAATAAGAGGATGATTGTTTTTTAAGATTTAGATGCATGATGTTTTTACATCTTTATGGGGTACATGTGATGTTTTGCCGCCTGGCTAGGATGTGCAGTAATCAAACCAGGGTACTTAGGGCATCCAACACTTCAGGATTTGCCATTTCTTTGTGCTGGGAAGGTTTCACATCTTCTCTGCTAGCTATTTGGAGTCATAGAATGGGATATTGTTCACCGTTGTCACTCTACCCAATGGTCAACCACGAGAACATGTTCCCTCGGCCTCAGTGTGTGTTTGCACCCATTGACCACCCACCCATGCATGCCCTCACTCACACCCTTCCCTTTCTCTGGGAACTATCATTCTACTCTACCTTTATGAGATCAACATTTCTTAGCTCCCACACGTGAGTGAGAACACGTGACATGTATTTGTCTGTGCCTGGCGTATTTCACTAGAACAGTGACCTCTAGCTCCATCCATGCTGTGCCAAAAGGCAGGAAGAAAAGATCATAAACGATCAGGGACAGCGTTCCTGCTTTTTGAAGTGCTCAACTGAGTTCCAAGGGATTGATTCCTTAAAGGAAAATGCAATCTCTGTAAGATGTGTATATATGTTTGTTTTCTTTCACTTTTTTGGACTCCTTCATGGGGCTCTTTTCTAATTTATAAAGTGCCATGTAAGAGCAGGCATAGATGCTGAGTCTTCCATCTTTCCCTTTCTGCGTCTATTAAGACCACCCCATTTTTCTTCTTCAGTCTACTCCATAGGAGGAGTTGCAACACTTAGTCTTACCCAGAGCATACCTGCTCCTGATGAAAGCCTGCATGTGGACTCGAATAGAGAGAGTTCATTTGGGGAGGAGAGGAATGTGAGGAGTGGCTGCCTGATGGTGACAGGGTTTCCTTTTAGAGTGATGAAGGCGTTTTGGAACGGATGGTGGTGGTGTTGTTTTCTACTCTTTTGGGTGCTAGGCTTCATGTAGAACTGCTGTAAAGTATAGGCAAAATAAGGCACAGCTGTCGGTCCATTTCTGCCCCTTGCTGGGGGCTTGTGAAGACTTTCCCATGTAGATCATAGCCTTGGTGTACAACCAAGCATTGGACAGATTATGCCCGCACAGGGCAGTCTCATACACAGCAGCATATCTTGTAAGAGACTGTGTGTGTAGATTTATGAGCTGTATGGGGGTAACACTCAGTTACAAAATAAATACTTCCCTCCAAACTTTATGTTACACCCATGTATCAAAGCCTAAATGCTATTCACTCGGGAGGTAATTTGGACCACAAGAATGCTGCCTTTTAACACAATGGATGTTCCACATTTATTTCAACCTAGATATCTCTCAGGAGCAACTGACAAAGGCTTTGACCCAGCAAGAAAAAGTTCAGGCATGTTATGGATGACTTGTCAAAAAGGAGCTCATGTCAGAGCACAGAAATCTTCCACAGTGCCAACTTGGGATGAGCTGGTACTACTGTGTTGCTTGATTCTGATTGGCATCTGTTTTTTAGACTCCTTATCCCTCGAGTTCCACTCTCTCTGAAGTCTGACTCATGGGAGAAGAAAGATGGCAGAATCGGATTCTGAAGACTTTGACTTGCTGTGGTATCTAGATGATCTCAGCGACAAGGAATTCTGGAGTTTTAAGAATCGGTTTGAACAAGGCTGTGCGGTGTGGACTGCCACAGAACCCACTGCTCAACCTCAGGATGACCAGACAGGATGTGGCCAACATGTTGACCACCTCTTACGAGGCACAGCACTCCTGGAATGTGATGGACAGCATATTCCAAAAGATCCGCCGTGAGGATCTCCGTGAGAAGATCAACCACAGGCGAAACTGTGAGTGGGGCATTCTCTGGGTGGATAGGGATCTGGGGAAGTTGGCAAGGAGCTTGGTGGTTTTGGCAAGTGACTTCTCCACCCCAGAACACCCATCTTCAGGCCTGGAAGTCAAAAGAGGGCAGATGATGGAGTGAATGTGGGCTATGTCCTGTCCTGTAAATGATTTCACCCACTGCTTTCTGCCTTCATGATAAATGACTTTTGTGAAAGTAGCCAGCCAAGGTTAGACCCACTCCGATAATGTGCTTAAGTGAGGGTGGATCTCTGCTCCACTCTAGAGCTCACCACAGCCTCGACCTCTTGGGCTCAGTTGATCCTTCTAGCTCAGCCTCTCAGGTAGCCGGGACTCCAGACACATCCCACCATGCCCAGCTTAAGCTAGGGTAGAGGCCTACATGGAACTTTGTTCTAGAACCATAAGATCGGGCCCAAGAAACGTATGGACCTGTGTGTCAAGATTATGGCGAGTTCATTTACTGGGCATTCTCTTAAGCACATCATGTTCATTGACTCCTTCAGCCATTACCAAGCATCTCAGAAATAGAGATAATTATGTAACCAAGTTGAAAAACTGAATGTCTGAGAGGTTAACGGAACTTACCGAGATCAAGCATCCAGTCCAATGTCCCCTAGATAGCAGAGCTAAGACTCTGAGTTAAATGTAAATGACCTTATTTTTTTAGCTTTTTTATTTTATTTTTCAATTTTCTTTATTTTGAGGCAAGATCTTTTTCTGTTGCCCAGATTGGCGCTCAGTGGTGTGATCATGGCCCACTACAGACTTGAACTCCTGGGCTCAGGTAGTCCTCCCACCTCGGCCTCCCGAGTAGATGGGACTACAGGTGCATGCTACCACTCAGAGCTAATTTAAAAACTTTTTTTGTAAGGCTGGGGTCTCATTATGTTTCCCAGGTTGGTTTCAAACTCCTGGTGTCAGGTGATCTTCCTGCCTCAGCCTCCCAAAGTGCTGGGATTACAGGCTTGAGCCCCTGTGCCTGGCCATAAAGGACTCAAGCTCCAGGCTTTCTTGTCATATCTTTTCCATCTGTGGTCTATTCTGCATTCGTCTGAAAAGACTTACAGGGACCAGCCAGGCAGGCCTTGAAAGTACGCAAAGTGGCTGCCGTCTCTACGCAAATGTGGATTCAGGTTTACTACTTTCCCTCAGGACTGATTTTTCAGACAGTTACAATGGTTAACTATTTTTTTTTTAAAATCAGGGTCTCATTCTGTCACCCTGACTGGAGTGCAGTGGCATGACCATGGCTCACCACAGCCTCGACCTCCTGGACTCAGGTGATCCTTCCACCTCAGTCTCCTCAGTAGCTAGGACTACAGGCATGCACCACCACACCCGGCAATTTTTTAAAAAAAACTTTGTGTTGTAGAGATGGGGTCTCACTACGCTGCCCAGGCTTGTCCCCAACTCCTGGGCTCAAGAAATCCTCCCCCAAAGTGCTGAGCTGGACTTAGCTTTCATTTCATCTTATTCACATTTTCACATAATATATAACATAAATATATGTATAGTCAGAAAAAAAATCTAATGCATAGCATAGAATATTCAAAGAATACCAAAAAAATGAAAATAGAAAAAGTTACCTGGAGTCCTCTCTCTTGAGCTCGTCCCAGGGTTAACATCTTTATTCTTCTGGAACTTTCTGTGCAGGTAGACAGATATGAGTGCAGAAAATAAGGACATACTATACATGTTGTGTTTGGACTCACCTTCACTTACCAGACTTTACATAAACATGTTCAAGTAACGTTAACAACACCTTAAACTGTTCTCATTCTAGAGCTCCCTCCCAATGGGTGACAATGTGTCAATTTCCATAGGAATTCTCCCAGAGTTTTATAAGTAATTTATGTCCATAAACCTAGGTAGGAGAGTAATTTTAATGGTAGGAATGGAGGTGTAATAAAAAGCTTCAGGCCGGTGTGATGGCTCACGCCTGTAATCCCAGCACTTGGGAGGTCAAGGCGGGAGGATCGCTTGAGCCCAGGAGCTCAAGACCAGGCAGCATAGTGAGACCTCATCTCTACAAAGATACTAAAAAATTAGCCAGAAGCGGTGACACGTGCCTATAGTCCCAACTACCCAGGAGGCTGAGGAGGGAGGATTGTTTGAGGCCAGGAGGTCAAGGCTGCAGTGAGCCGTGATCATGCCACTGCGCTTCAGCCTAGGAAACAGAATGAGACCCTGACTCCAAAAGTAAATACATAAAAATGAAAATACACAAAGTTTCAAACAACAGGTCCTGTCGGGGTCTGCCTTTTCCCCTCCATGAGGCAAGGGATCAGGACTACCTCACATCTGACAGGCATGTGCTCCTGTGCAGAGCCTGCTACTCACCTCTGCGGTGTGGTGTGGTCAGTAGGTGCTGCTTCCCCGAGGATGAAGTCACAAGCCTCATGCGGTGACAGGTACGGTGGCAGCCCAGTGCCTCGGCAACGGCCCTTTATTCCGGCAGCTTCCTAGATGGTCAGCAGTGGGAAAGAGAGACAAAACCTGAGAACTCTCCCTGCATGTGTCTTCTCAGACCCTCCTTTGCTCGGAGCTCAGACGCCAAGTCGCCTGGGCCTCAACCTCAGATGCATTTAATCCTGTGAAACTCTGGCAAAGCTTCTTTATGCTTTTAAAATTTTTTTTGAGTTGGGATCTCACTCTGCCACCCCAGCTGGAGTGCAGTGACACCATCACGGTTCACTGCAGCCTTGGCCTCCCAGACTCGGACAACACTCCTTCCTCAGCCTATGGATTTGCTGGAACTACAGGCATGCACCGCTATTCCTGGCTATTGTTTTATTGTTTTATTTTTTATAGAGACCAGGACTCACTATGTTGTCCAGGCTGGTGTCAAACTCCTGGGCCCAAACTATCCTCCTGCCTCGACCTCCCAAAGTGCTAGGATTATAGGCGTGAGCCACCATGCCAGGCCTTTTGAATGTGAAATGATACAGGCTCACGATGAAAAAGTCAAGAAACAAGGACATCTCAGAAATGGATCATTCCGGTGAAGTAGCAGGCAGGGAGGCTGAGCAAGTCTAGAGGTCTAATACATGGCTTGAGGACAACAGTTCGCATGAGTGTATCACATGGGGATGCTCATCAAATAAGTAGCTTTTAACTGTGCTCGTCACACAGAAATGTGGCTGTGTGGGATGACAGGCTAATTTGCTCCCTAGTGTAACTATTTCACTAGCCATATGTATCCCATAACAGCATGCTGTAAACCTCAAATACACACAATAACATTTATTTTTAAAGCGTCATCATTTAAAACCACACCTTCGCCGGCTTGGTGGCTCAGCCTGTAATCCCGTACCTTTGGGAGGCTGAGGTGAGTGGATTACCTGAGCCCGCGGGTTCGAGACCCGCCTGGGCAGCAAGACCTCATCTCTACAATAAATCAAAAAATCAGCCGGGCATGGTAGCGCATGCCTGTAATTCTGGCTACTTGGAAGGCTGAGGCGGAAGGATCGCCGGAGCCCAGCAGGTCGAGGCTGTGGTGGCCGGGAGCGGCCACTGCACTCCAGTCTGGGTGACCGAGTGAGACTCCAACTCAAAAAAAAAAAAATAAATAAATAAAACCACACCTTCAAGATATAATTAGGATTAATAGTTAACTCTACCCATAAGTGTCAGTTAGGTCCAGTGACTTCTCAATAAAATGTTCTTACGTGAATATCCAAATTTAGAAGTAAAATAAGACAAAATGGAAGAAAATGGACTACAGAGTTCTGAATCTATGACATTTCTTCTAATACTGAGGAAAAAAGTTATGAAATACAAGTTGCTGAAATTTTGTGTCTTCCTGGTTAAATATTATAGTATGTTTGATTCTTCCAGCCCATGAGAATGGAATATTTTCCATTTGTTTGTGTCATTTTTGACTTCTTTGAGCAGTGTTTTGTAGTTTTCATTGTAAAGATCTTTCACTTCTCTGGTTAGGAAGATACTGAGGCATTTCCGTTTTTGTCCAAAAACTTTTGGACTTTTGCCAAAGTCCCTCATCAGTGCAAGGAAGTGTTTGACAGATTCTCTTGGGTTTTTGAGGTGTAGGATTATATCATCAGCAAAGAGGGATAACTTGACTTCCTCCTTTCGGTTTGGATACCCCTGATTTCCTTCTCTTGACTGATTGCCTGGCTAGGACTTCAAGCACAGTGTTGAACAGGAGGGATGAGAGTGGCAGCCTGATCTAGTTCTGGGTTTCAGGGGCAAGGCTTCCAGTGTCTGGCTGTTTAGCCATATGCCATGGCTGCTGTGGTTCATCCTAGATGGCTCTTACTACTTTGAGGTATGTTCCCTTAGCACATAACATCAGTAAGGGTGCCTGATCTCAAATCAAGTGATGTGGGGACCAAAGTGAGGCCCAGACTTTACCTGTACGATGACCACTTGTATGCCTAATGCTGAATTGTACCCCACATCTTAAAAAGAAAAAGCGTAGGATGGCTCCTGCCTCACCACGAGAGACGGGTTTCTTTGTTCCCTTTGCCTTCTCCTTCCTTCACATTATGATGTACATTTTATGTCCTCGAGGTTCCTCTCATTGCCTCTTGATGGCACTCATGCGTGCCATGTTTGGACTCGTTTCTGTGGCCAAGCCTGGACAAAGCTTGCACACACCCCTGTCCCCAGGGCCCCCAGCAGTCCTTCCATGCTCTTGGTTAACTGGACACTGCATTGCTGCCTTCCCGTCTCCACCCCAAACGGGTGTGGGATTCCTTAATGTGCTATTATGTCAAGACTATTTGAATGTCTTTTTTTGTGTTGGGGTCTCACTGTGTCACCCAGACTGGAGTGCAGTGGCATAATTGGGGTTCACTGCAGCCTTCACCTCTGGGCTGAGCTGATCCTTCCACCTCAGCCTCCCAAGTAGCAGAAGCTACAGGTTTGCACCACCATGCCTAGCTAATTAAAACTTTGTTTTTGTAGAGATGGGGTTGGCCAGGCTGGTTTCAAACCCCTGGGCTCAAGCAGTCCTCCTACCTCAGCCTCCCAAAGTACTGGGATTACAGGTATGAGCTACCACACTGGGCCTTGAACATCTATACACAAATAAAAACTCAGCTGGACAAAATACTCTCCAGTCACGCCGTATAATATTGTATAAATTGCTTCCATGCCTTCTGGCATTGAATCTTTTTGGAGAAATCTAAAAAAAAATGTTGAATTTTTTTCCCCATGTTTTCTTTCTGCTGAGTCACCTCCACTCCCCTCCCCTTCCTTCCTTCTTGGAGTCTCACTCTATCACCCAGGCTGGAGTGTAGTGGAATGCTTATGGCTCACTGTGGTCTTGACTCCTGGACTCAGGCCATCCTTTCACCTCAGCCTCCCAGGTACCTGGTACAGGCATGTACCACCATGCTTGGCTATTTTAAAATTTATTGTAGAGGCAAGGCCTTATCAAGTTGTCCAGGCTGGTCTTAAGCTCCTGGGCTCAGGCCCCCTTCAATTTCTCCCAAGGTGCTGGGACGACAGGCATGAGCCACTGCACCCAGCCTTGTATTCACCTTTTTCTTCGGTTCTCCTTATAGGTGCAGTCACAAAGTATTTGTCTGTGTCTGGCTTGTTAGACTTTGCATAATGTGCTTTGCGTTTATCTGTTATCAGATATGGCAGGGTTTCTTTCTTGATTCAGGGTGATTAATATTCCATTGCATGTGAATCTCACATTCTCTTCATTCATTCATCTGTCACTGGGCACTTGGGCTGTTTCCATGTCTTTGCTCTTGTGGATAATATTGTCATGATCATGTGAGTGCAGAGATCTCTTCAAGTCAATGATTTCATTTCCTTTGTTCATATCCTTGGAAGTGAGATTGCTTGCCCACATGGTGTTTCTATTTTTAACCTTTTGAGGAACTTTTGTACAGGTTTCTGTAATGGTTGTACTGATGTACATTCCCGCCAATGGTGTACAGAGGGTTCCTTTCTCTCCACATCCTTGCCAACACTTATCTTTTGTCTTTTTTATAATATCCACCCCAGCATATGGATGGTGAGAACTCCCTGTGGCTTATTTCCATGGATTTTACACCCATATCCTTTATTGTGGTACTGATCCCTGATGGTGAGATTGGTCTTGTGACTGTTTCTCCTCTGGCTTAAGTTAGGATAGATCTATTAATCTGTGTCGAGGCTCCCAAATCCTTTCTTCTGCTGTGTGCCATCTGTTCATCCATTCCAGTGAATTGTGTCTTGAATAGTGTGCATTTTAATTAGAGTTGCCATCTGATTCTTCCATCTGATTCTTATGTATAGTCTTTATACATGACAAATAATATTCATTGTAAAATTTAAGTATAAAATCTTACTACTTAATTTCAAAAGCTTGCTTATATCTGGGTATGCATCTATGGCATTTTAAAAAATATATTTTCAATTGACAATTTTATATGTAAGTGCACCATGTGATCTTTCACTGCGTGTTTGTTTACATTGTGGCATGATTAACTCAAGCTAATTAACAAATATATCACTTCATATACTTATCATTTGTGAGTGTATCAAGCTAAAAAAACTTCTGCATAGCCAAGGAAACAGTTACTAAAGAGAAACCATTTGCAAACCATATGTCTGATAAGGGGCTAATGTTAAAAACATATATGGTACTCAGCTCAATGGCAAGAAAACAACCCAATCAAAAAATAAGCAAAGGGCCTATGTAGACATTTTTCAGAATTTTTTTTCTTGATCATGGAACATGGTTTTCTGGTTCTCTGCATTTAGATTTTTTAAACATTGTACAAGAGGGGCCCAAAATACCCCTTTTAAAAAATTATTTATTTTTATTTATTAAATTTATTTATTAAAAATTGTATTAAATTTATTAAAAATTGTATATTTATTTTTCCATGTTTAAACTTCAGTCACCTTCAAAGTACTCCCTGGTGGATGCAATGCACCTGTCAAGGTGCCTTTTCCACTACTCAAAACAGTTTTTGAACTTGTTCACTTTGATGCCTTTTGGTGCTTCTGCTAATTTTTTGTTTCACCTCTTGCTCATCGGCAAACCATTTCCCTTGAGAATCTTTTTCATCAGGGGAAACAAAAATTAAGTTGCTCAGGGTGAGGTTGGGTGAATAGGGAGGGTGGGGCATGGGGATCATGTGGTTTTGGGTCAAAAATGCTGAAACCTCAATGTGCAGTGGGCAGGTTTTTCTGTAAATCATGCATCATGACATGGACAAATGTGTTGAAATGCTCTCCAAGAAAACTTGCTGAAGCCAAGTGCATCCTCTCACCACACCCTAGCTAGTCCATGGATGCTGTGGGCTCCTAGACACTCACCTAATGGGGAAGCCTGTTCTACAGGAGACCCACCCTCCAAAAAATAATTCTGGGGTTTTTTGGGTCCCCTTTGTATAAAATCTGGAGAATCACAAAAGAGAAAAGAATTAAGTCCTTGTTACCAAGAAAATTCAGTGATAGGGAAGCCCTTGGAGGATGACCAAGCCGTCAATATGCTGATTCCATTGTATGGATGAACAGATTTCCTTGTATCTGTATCTCTGTAATGAATCGTAGTAAGTTAAAAGCTCTTATTTAACATTACTATTGGGAGCCAGCCACAGAGGCCTACTGAGTGTTAGGGATCAGGAGGGCCGTTGACCCCGAGACCACTAGGATGCATTCAGGAGCTATTGACCCCATTTCCTCCCCCTTTCTACTCAGCACTAACCAGATTAAGCTCCTGTGAGCTCAAAACATAAAAACTCTGAGACCGGGACAAACACAAGCTAACTTTAGAAGCTCATTGCTCCCATTCTTCCACAAACTGCAGTTTTGGCTTTCACACAACTTATAATTCAAACTCGGGTCACATCTAAGAGCCTTAGTATTGGTCACAGGCTTCTGGGTCATGATCTTAGGGTTTATTGAAGGTGTAAATTGGAGAATGTAGTTTTAGAAGACAGCCATTTTGTTGAAAGAATGCGGCTAGGTTACTTGCAGGTAGCCCACTGTGAACTTTGGACTGGGCCACATTCCAAACATTCTGGGATGGGCCACTTTCGTTTGTAAAGTAAATACTTAAGCTTCTATAGAATTGTTTAACATAGCATAAATCAATCAGCTTAGGATGAAAAAGGCTTATGGAATATGTCAGTCACAGATTAGGTTATCCTTTGTTATGGGCTTTTAAGATTATCATATGAAAAGGGTTTAAAGGCAATCATTGATTAAGTTTTCATGGATTAAGGTTTCTGGTGGGTGGGGGACGCCCCTCCCACATCTGACTTTGTGTATAAAAGGCCCGTTGTAATTCCCAGTAACACACATCGCTTCTGCACTACACTGGAGTCCAGTCTCTTTCTTTCTCTTTTCTTGCCCCCAATCGCCGACACCGTCTCCACCTTTGGGGTACCCTGAACCCGGCTGAATCTGGTCTCCAGCACATTACTGACATTTACTGTAACTATGAAAACAGTGTGAAATTTCTTTTACATCTCAAACATTTATATTTGCTCTGTCTCTCTTTTGCCCTGTACCCGCTGACTTAGGTAGTGAAGAGATGCTCAAAGTTCTCCTAAAGAAAAAATTCATGCTCCAGTGGGAAAAGTCTCCCTTGGAAGAATTTCATCATCAATTCCTCTGTGAGGCTGCCGCGGACGTTTTCTGTGTCCTTCAGTTGGCGTTTGATCCTAACAGCTCTTACTCTAAAGAGAATCTTAATGTGCTCCTCCTGGGAGACACAGCAGCTGGGAAATCCATGATCGTCAAAACAGCGGTGTTGCAGTGGGCCAGTGGCAGCAGAGGCATGTGGAAGGGCAGGATCTCATATGTGGTTCACCTCACGGCTCATGAAATGAACCAGATGACCCACAGTAGCTTAGTGGAGCTGATCTCCAAGGACTGGCCCTTGGGCCTGGCCCCAATTGCAGACATCCTGTCTGACTCCCGGAGGCTCCTGTTTATCCTTGAGGACTTGGACAACATGGGTTTCACCTTGAACACGGACGAACCTTTTCTGTGCAGTGACAGCAGAGAGCAGGTACCGGTACCGGTTCTCCTGGCCAGTTTGCTTCAGAGAAAAATGGCTCCAGGCTCCTGGTTCCTCCTCACATCAAGGCCTGCTGGCGAGGCGGCCCTCAAAGCATTTGTGAAGCCGACGGATTGCTGTGTGGTCCTGCAGCTCTCGGAGGAAAAGAGGCGGGTGTATTTCGACTTATTCTTCAAGGACAGCCAGAGGGCTGCAGCAGCCTTCAAGTTTGTTCACGAGAATGAGGTGCTCGTGGGTCTGTGCAGAGTCCCCATTCTATGTTGGATCATGTGTACAGTGCTGAACCAACAGATGGACATGGGGGCTGGTGTCCCCCTCTCCTGCCAAATGCCCACGGATATCTATGCCCATTTCCTTGCCGATGCATTGACGTCTGAGGCTGGAGTTCCTGGCAGTCAGCCCCCACTTGTTCTCCTGAAGTGCCTGGGTGTTCTGGCGGTGGAAGGACTGTTTCACAACTCTCTGAATTTTAGCATCAGAGACCTCAGCAGTGTTGGGCTTACCGAGGACGATGTCTGTGTGTTGCAGGCCCTGAATATTCTTTTGCCCAGCAGCACTTATGTAAACCATTACCAGTTTGCTCACGTGAACATCCAAGAGTTTTGTGTGGCCGTGGCCTACCTGATGGGAGTCACTGATTGCCCGACTCCCTCGGGCAGTGAAGAGAACAAAGACAAGAGGGATCAGTATGATGACTTCGATCCCGTCATCACTTTCACTTTTGGCCTCCTCAGTGAGAAGAGAAGAAAGGTCCTGGAGACGTCTCTTGGCTGTCAACTCCCGATGGCAAGACGCTTCAAGGAGTACTTGCTGGCGCAAACGCAGCAGTTGGGCGACGTCCTAAAAGCCATGGAGCACCACACGCCTTTGTTTTACTGTCTGTTTGAGAATCAGGAGGAAGAATTTGTGAGTCAGATGATGGGCTTTTTCTCGGAGGCTGCCATTTATATTCAAGCCAACAGGGACCTGAGGGTGTCGTTATACTGTCTGAAGCACTGCCGTTCTCTCCGGAAACTTAAGCTGAGTGTTCAGCACATCTTTGGAGGCAAGGAGCCCACTGGAAAACTAACTCCTAGGTGAGTCTTTTTTAAAAATTATTTTTCAGCCGGGCTTGGTGGCTCAGCCTATAATCCCACACCTTTGGGAGGCTGAGTTGAGTGGATTGCCTGAGCCCTCAGGTTCGAGACCTGCCTGGGCAACTTGGCGAGACCTCATCTGTACAATAAATAAAAAATTAGCCTGGCATGGTAGCGCGCGCCTGTAGTTCCAGCTACTTGGAAGACTGAGGCGGAAGGATCGCCAGAGCCCAACAAGTCGAGGCTGCGGTGGCCGGGAGCAGCCACTGCACTCCAGTCTGGGTGACAGAGTGAGACTCCAACTCAAAAAAAAAAAAAATTGTTTTTCTTTTTCCTGTATTTCCAAGACCTGCCCCTGATTCTAGAACTTGTTGACTGAGACAAGATTAGCTCAAGGCTACAAAGAACTTGAATTTCAGTCTTGGGTCTAATTGGACTAATATTCTAAAAATCTCTTTTGCTTCACCTCAGGGTTTGAGTTAAATTGCAGCATTTTGGGCCAGGTGTGGTACCTCATGCCTGTCATCCCAGCACTTTGGGAGGCTGGGGTGGAGCTCAGGAATTTGAGACGAGCCTGGGCAACATAGTGAGACATTGTCTCTGCAAATAATAATAATAGTGATAATAATAATAAAATGAATGAAATAAAAGCCAGCATTGTTGACGTCGGGACCAAAGGCTTCTTTGTGGTGGGGGCTGTGTTGTGCATGGCACTCTGTTTAGCTGCATCCGGGGCCGCTGCCCTGCCTGGAGGCATGTCCTTTTCCCCAGCTGTGATAGGAAAACGCATCTTCAGATGTCGCGCAATGTTCCCTGAGTGGCGAGGTGGCCCCAGTTGAGAACCCAGGTATGTTGGACCAGGATACAGAGTGACCAACTACCGTGGTGGGCTTGGGTGTTGTTTCCATGATTGGCCATGCTTGCTTTCTTCCCACCTGGTATCGAGTCTGAGTCAGGTACAGGTGTTCTCAAAAGACACCTTCCCAGAGGCACTGCTTTTCAAATCGCTGGAGTCGAATGACTCCCCCTGGCGAATGCCACTTTCCTTTCCTGCAGTCAGATGAAGAGCCTGCTCTATTGGAGAGACACCTGCTCTCTGCTTCACACGATGAAGACTCTCCGGGAGCTGGAAATCTGCAACAGTGACCTTGACGACACTTCGGAAAGGGTTTTGTCTAAGGCCCTGAGACACCCTGACTGCAAGCTTGAAATGCTCACGTAGGTATCATGTCACTCTCTACCTCAGTGGTTCCCCCAAGAGTAGCAGCAATCTCCTTTTCCTCCTCTGGGGGAAGCCAATACACAAGGAAATACATATCCCCTGATGAAAAGGAATGCTGGGAATGGAGATGAAGGCAGGGAACACACGTGATGCCGGGAAGGGCTGCTGGGCATGAGGAAGTCCGGAAGTCCTGGGTGGTTCTTTCAGAAAATAAAAGACAGTTGATTCTGGGGCTGATGAAACACAAGTTGTTCAGGTGAAAGGCTATCTCATTTTGGGTTTTGTGCAACCCCATGTCAGGAAACCTCTCCCCACTAGAGGGGCTGACCCACATGAGGCTTAATTTCTTTTTCCTTTTCCTTTTTTCTTTAAATTTTGCGTTGGCGTCTCATTCCGTCATCCAGGCTGGTGTGCAGTGGCATGATCATGGCTCACAACAGCCTTGCCCTCCTGGGCTCAGGAAATCCTCCTGCCTCAGTCTCCCAAGTAGCTGGGACTATAGGCACGCACCACCATACCCAGCTAATTTTTTAAATTTTATTTTTTGTGGAGATAAGGCCTTTCTGTGTTGCTCAGGCTGGCCTCGTGGTCCTGGATGCAAGTGTCCTACTGCCTTGACCTCCCAAAGTGCTGGGATTATAGGTGTGGGCCACTGCCCCCGATGAGGCTTAACTTCCTGTGTTTACAACAAGGCTAGAGGTAGGACACCTATGGCTGGTACACATTCAGGTCAGGTTCCTCAGGGCTTAGGCCTCTTCTGTACTTATGAGCCATCTTGAGTGTGTCTGTGGCCAAGAGCTCTTGGCCACAATGGCTGTTGAAGGTTCAGTCATCATGTCTGCCTCAAGGCGGGAAGTCATGGGAGGAAGAGGGAAAGGCGTATCCCCAAGCTCCGGGCACACCCTGATGGAGCCTTCTAGAACTCCTCATGTCACTTCTGCTTGCCTCTCACTGGCCCATCCATTCTGTCATCACACAGTTTCCTAGAACTGCTGAGGGGACCTGAGCATCACCTCCATGCTTGGAAGCAGCGGGCACAAGTAAGAAGTGGAGCTCTTGTAAGGAAGAGAACAGACATAGGCAGGGCAGGTGTCAAGCAGTTTCCTTCCCAGGAGCATGATAGAGTCTGGCGAAAGGACTGCTGCACTTGCCCAAACAGGGTCACTGGGAGAATGGACATTTGTTTCCGTTTCGAGGGGCTCAACAAGAAATGCTGCTGATTGTTCAGTCAGCCCATGGAATGGTGCAGGATGTTCCTGGGGGTTCTGGCAGCCCAGTGGTTAGCTTTGCTTTCTTTTCATTTCTTTATTTACTCTTTTTTTTGAGAGTCTTGCTCTGTCAACCAGGCTGAGTGCAGTGGCACAATCATAGCTTACTGCAGCCTTGACCTCCTGGGTTCAAGTGAGCCTCCCACGTCAGCCTCCTGAGATGTTGAGACTACAGGCATGAACCACCATGCCCAGCTAATTTAAAAAAAATATTTTTTCTAGAGACAAGGCCTCATTATGCTTCCCAGGCTGGTCTTGAACTCCTGGGCTCAAACGAGCAGCCCGCCTTGGCCTCCCAAAATGCTGGAGTGGCAGGTGTGAGCCACCTCACCTGGCCTGATTAGCTTTCATTCAAGAAGAAGACCTTCTTTCTGCCTCATTTGAGGTGCCAGTCGAGGCCCTTGGGATAGATCCATGGGGAGGGTGGAAGACAATTGTCTCTGCTGTCCATTCAGTAAGATGGGAAATGGGCAAACATAAGTGCATACATTTCACAGCTTATTTTAGGGTGATAGTGCTCTGGGTAGAATAGCAAGAAAAGGAGTATGAGGTGGCAGCTGGTAGTGGTGATGGGGGTGGAGGCTGTGGTAATAAGCTCCACAGAGGATGTGATGTTTCAACAGAGGCTTGAATGAGGTGGAGGCATGAGCTAAGTATACAACTACTGGTCATCCCCAGGGAGAAGGGATCTGTGGACCAAAGGCTTGGCGTGTTCAGAGGCCCACATAATTAGACCTGTGTGTGTGTGTGTGTGTGTGAGGGGGTGGGCAAAGAGCTCACAGGTGTGCACAGTGAGATCATAGCATTGCAAACCAGGATCAGGACTGGATTTTCTGGAGTGAGATGAGGCATTTTCTGCAGAGATGCTTGCATTTTAAGAGACTTATTCTGGACACCGTATTAAAAATAGTAGATCAGCCTGGACACGGTAGCTCATGCCTGTAATCCCAGCACTTCAGGAGGCCAAAGCAGGTGGATTGCTTGAATCCAGGAGTTTGAGACCAGCCTGGGCAACATAGTGAGACCTCATCACTACAAAAAAATAATTGAAAAACTTAGTCAGGCATGGTGTCTGTAGTCCCAGCTACTCAGGAGTCTGAGGCAGAAGAATCACCTGAGCCCAGGAGATTGAGACTGCAATTGAACTGTGATTGTACAACCGCACTCTAGCCTGGGTGACAGAGTGAGACTCCAACCAAAAGAAAAATAATCAGGAAAGCAGGGGCAGGGTGGAACCAGGGAACTCTGAGGAGACTGTTTCCATTTTCTGGGTGAGACTCCGTGGTGTATCTGCTGAAGGTGTGAGCAGCAGAGGCTGGCGAGGGGCTGACTCTGAGGAGTGCTAGCAAAGAACAGCTCTTGGATGGACTGAGAGGATATGAGAGAAGAGTCTAGTGTTCCCAGGGTCTCTGGGTGGAAAAGCGGCCAGGCGACAGTTGCCCCTAGGATGGGAAGATGTGGGACTGGCACACAAGTTTGAGGGAGGTCTATCTAAGGCTGTTGATGTAACGTTGAGAGGTCTGTTAGGCATCCAAATGGCAGGGTGGAATGTTCCTGAAGAGACATGAAGTGCGGTGTCATTAGTGTATATGTGTGTGCTATGGAACTATAAGGGGGACCCAGAAAGAAATGGAATTTATTTATAAAATGTTGTGCATTTATTCTCACATGGTTCACCTTCAGTCACCTTCCAAGCACTCTCTGTGTTATGCAGTATCCCTTGAGATACTTTTCCCACTGCTCAAATGGTTTTTGAACTCGTCAATGCTGCTGGCTTTCCATGTTTCTACCATTTAAAAAAAATTTCCCCTCTTCCACATCAGCAAGACATTTCCCTTTGAGGACTTTTCTGGGAAACAAACAAGCAAACAACAACAAAAAAGTCACTGGGGTGTGATAAGGTGAATAGAGAGGGTGGGCATGGGGGTCATGCCATTTTGACCTAGAACTGCTGAACACTCAGGGAGGTGCAGGCAGGCACCTGTTTGCCACAACTCAGGACGCTTCTTCTGCAAATGGTGATGCTACCTTCTCAAAACTTCCAGATAAAACTCTGTTGACTGTTTGAACTGGAGGAACAAATTCTGAGTGAACTACAAGGGGCTCCCACTCACATCTCTCTCATCTCCTATTCGTGCCTCTCTGATCTCTTGTCTGTCTTTCACACCCTCTCGTGTCTCTCTTCGGTGTCTTTCCCATCTCTCTTCCATTGTCTCTGATCTCTCTGCCACATCTCTCTTGTCTCTCAGCCATGTGTCTCTCATCAACCTTTCATATCATCTCTCTCATCTCCTGTTCGTGTCTCTCTCATCTCTCTTCTGCGTCTCTCGTCTCCCTTCCACATCTCCCTTGCCTCTCATGTCTCTCGTCTCCCTTTTACAACATCTCTCACTCCCATTCACATCTCTCTCATCTCTCTTCTCTCATTCATGTCTCTCTCAGCTCTCTTCTGCATCTCTCATCTCCTTTCACATCATCTCTGTCTGGTCTCCCCTTCGTGTCTTTCTCCTCTCCCTTTCATGTCTCTCTCTTATCGCCTCTCCATCACCTCTCTCTTGTCTCCCTTTCACATCTCTCTTATCTCTGCCATGTGTCCCTTGTCTCCTTTCCACATCATCACTCTCATCTCCTCTTCACGTCTCTCTCATCTCTCTTCTGGGTCTCGTGTCTCCCTGTCATGGCATCTCTCTCTCATCTCCTGTTCACGTTTCACTCATCTCTCTTCTGTGTCTCTCGTCTCCTGTTCATGTCTCTGTCACCTCTCTTCTACATCTCTCTCATCTCCCTTTTGCATCTCTCTCATCTCACTTTCACATCTCTCTTGTTCGTTGTGGGTTCCTAACTCTTCTTTCCAAATGGCCCTTAAGGGGATAATGATTGAACATGTTGCGCTGATGTTTTGCTTCAACTTTCAAGGACATCATGGAAATTCTCTTTCCAGGTGCAGGGAGTGGGGGTGATATTAGTGGTTCACTCTGTGACTGTGAAGCAGTTTTAATTTTCCCATAAAATTGTGAATTATTAATGTGTGCCAGATCCTGTAGCTATATTGACCATTAACATACGGGGGGGTGCCAAAAAAGTATGCACATTTTATCTATGTGTTAACTTCTCCAAGTTGTATTGAATTACAGTAGCAATGTGTACCATGACGTTCGCTCATCTGTGTTTCTGCCATTTTCCTTGAATGTCCAGCCTGTCGCCTGGTGGTGCTAGCATTCATTTGGTTAACACCATCTTTTGAGCGAATGTCATACTTAAAATGTGTATATGTGGTTTTTTTGTTTTGTTTTGCTTTGCTTTTTTTGGCACCCCCACATTATGGTTTTTGCTCCCATCATATAGAAAAGCATCGCTTAATTTTGCATGTGGACATGTGTTTTCTTAGTGTTCTACTCATGGACCCAGCTTAGAGAAAGGCCAATGAAGCAAACCCATAAAAAAGACCGAGAGGATGACTTCAATGCAATAACCTGATCTTGCAATTAGCAGAAGTCTTCCGAGCTGACTAGGAGCCTAAGGTGGAGAGCAGTGTTGAGAAAATACCGAGTACCCAGACTCTGTTCTACAGTGGAGAGGGTTAGGCAGGATTAGCTGCAGGGAAGATGCTCATACTTTGCGTGTGACCTTCGTTGGACAGTTTGAATGATTTCGTCTTCTGCAGGTTGTCCTATCTCTCAGAGGGGTCAGATTTTGATGACGTGTTTAAGGCCATGGTTCATAACCAGAATCTGCACTGCCTGAGCCTGAACTGTGTGACCATTTCCCTAAAGATGTTCTCCCTTTTGCATGAGATCTTGAGTCACCCAGCATGCAGCATACATCATCTGAGGTGAGTCGATCTCCGCTGACTGCTTGGGTGCATGAGGGAAGGGCTGGGTGAAGGGGAGGCAGAGGTGCTGGTCAAATCATACTGCCTGCTCCCAGTCTGTGCCATTTGTTCTTTAAAGATTTTTAGCACGTGGTTCACATTTCTCTCACCAATGTTATTCCTGTCATCTCGGTTGACTTCAGTTTCTACGACAAGCTTCTGTATAACTTGACTTCTCACACCCTTGACCTATACGTTTTTAAAATCTAGTTCATTTGCTCATTTTGAGGCCTGGACTACCCTGGTCAAATCCTGGAGAAACAGTCTCTAATGGAAATGTTATAAAGGCAACAAAAATAGTTTTATGTATTTATTTATTTATTTTTATTTTTTTGAGTTGGAGTCTCACTCTGTTGCCCAGACTGGAGTGCAGTGGCCACTCCCAGACACCGCAGCCTCGACCTGCTGGGCTCCAGTGATCCTTCCACCTCAGCCTTCTGAGTAGCCAGAATTACAGGCATGTGCTACCACGCCTGGCTGATTTTTTGATTTATTGTAGAGATGAGGTCTCGCTGCCCAGGCCGGTCTCGAACCCGCGGGCTCCCAAAGGTGTGGGATTACAGGCTGAGCCACCGAGCCCGGCTCAAAAATAGTTTTAAAATGACATTAAAAAGTAAAAGGAAACAGATGAAATTAATCTTAATAATAACCCCAAGTATCCAGTTATAGCAATATGTAATTAATATTAAAATGATTGAGATTTTACAATCTTTTTTGTATAAGAACTTCAAAGTCTAGTGTGCATTTTATACTCATAGAACATTACCATTCTGATGGCAAATTTTCATCAGAAATATTTAACCTCTATTTTGATTTTATAAGACATACAACTGAAAAAATTGATTTGACTGGGCAGAGTAGCTCACACCTGAATGCCAGCACTTTGGGAGGCCAAGACAGGAGAGCTTGGGGCCATAGCAATACCCAATCTTATAGATAGGTAGGTAGACAGACAGATAGATATGTAGGTAGACAACAGACAGATAGATACCTAGTTCGCTACTTGGTAGGCTGAGCCAGAGGGATCACTTGAGTCCAGGAGTTCGGGGCTACAGTGAGCTGATTGCATCACTGCACTCCAGCCTGGGTGACAGAGTGAGACCTTATCTCTTAAAAAAAAAATTCATATGCCAAAGGGAGTCCACACATACTTAAGTCTTCTAGTAACTTGAAAATCAACTTTTAAAGTTAAGCTTAAGGAAAGCAACAAAATTAAGAATTCAGGGCCTCAGGCATGCTAACCCAGCTTTGGGTAGTTGATAGCTGTATTTGCCAGTGACTCCAATACTGGACAACTCAGCCCTACACCTTATTTACGATACCCGCATTTCATCTGTGCTCTCATTTTCAACATCCATGTTCCAACAACACTTCATGTTTCCTCAAGCCACTTTCCCTTGTAAACAAATGCATCCACTTTTTTCTTTTTTTGGTGAGTCCAGGATCTCACTCTGTCTCCCAGGCTGGAGTGCAGTGATATGATCACAGCTCATTGCAGCCCGAATCTCCTGAGGTCAGCCTCCCAAATAGCTAAAACTACAATGTGCACCACCATGCCAGGATAATTTACTTTTATTTTTGCAGAGACAAGGTCTCGCTGCATTGCTCAGGCTGGTCATTGGGCTCCTGGGCTCAGACAATCCTCCTGGCTCAGTTGTGAGCCACCGCACATCCACTCTTTAATTCTCCTAGTCTTCAGACATTGGACCAGCAACTTCCCGTTGTCTTCCCCTGTCCTCCTTCCTCACTTTCCTTCTGACCCAGCTTAAGTTCCATGGTCCTCTGTAGTCATTGCCTTACGTCATCTCACTCGGCATCCTTCCTGTCTACCGTATTGTCCCGGGTAAACCCCAACTCTGCAGCCACTTTGGGCCAGCCCTAATCCGACCTCCACCCTCCCTACTTCCTCCATTTTGAAACACATTTTTCACTTAGGCTTTGGGTTTCCCTAGTCCTCACTTCTCCCTCTCGAGCTCCTTTCGTTGTTTCTCATCTTTCTGAATTTTGATCTCTAGGATGCTTCTGAGTGGTCTCAACCTCTTCTCTCTATACTCATCCTGTGAGTTCTCACTTGTGGCTTGAAGTGTTCTCCATATGAAGAAGACTCTCACATGTATATTTATAGACATATATATTTCTCCTGGTTTCAGACTCTTGCTTACAGAACTTCTAAACATATCTACTTTGATATTTAAATAGGCATTTCAAATACAGATTTTCTTTTTTTTGAGTTGCAGTCCCACCCCGTCACCCAGGCTGGAGTGCAGTGGCATGTTCACAGCCACCCCAGTGTCAACCTTCTGGTCTCTGGTGATCCTTCCATCTCAGCCTTCCAAGCAGCTGGAACTACAGGCATGCACTACGGCACCCGACTAATTTTTAAATTTTATTTTAGAGACGAAGTCTCGTCAATTGCCTGGGCTGGTCTTAAACCCTGTGGGCTCAGGCAATCCACTCACCTCGGCCTCCCAAAGTGCTGGGATTACAGGCTGAGCGACTGAGCCCAGTCTCAAATACAGATTTTCTAATAGCTTGACTCAGATATATGAGGGGGACCCCCAAAATTGTGTATTTATTCTTCCATGTTTAAACTTCAGTCATCTTCAAAGGACTCTCTGTTTGATGCAGCTAACCTATTAAGATGCTTTGTCCACTGCTCATAACCGTTTTGGAACTCATCAATTTTGATGTCTTTTTAGTGCTTATGCCATTTTTAAATTTTCCTCTTCCACATCAGCAAAATTCTTCCCTTTTGAGGATTTTTTTTTTGAGTTGGAGTCTCACTCTGTTGCCCAGACTGGAGTGCAGTGGCTGCTCCCGGCCACCGCAGCCTTGACCTGCTGGGCTCCAGCGATCCTTCTGCTCAGCCTTCCAAGTAGCTGGAACTACAGGTGTATGCTACCATGCCCGGCTAGTTTTTTAGTTGATTGTAGAGATGAGGTCTCACCAAGTTGCCCAAGCGGGTCTCGAACCCATGGGCTCAGGCAATCCACTCACCTCAGCCTCCCAAAGTGTGGGATTATAGGCTGAGCCACCGAGCCCGGCTGACTTTTTAAATCCGTGAAACAAACAAAAAAGTTGCTGGGGCGAGTTGAGATGAACAGGGAGGGTGGGGCACGGGGGTCATGCTGTTGTCGCAAAAATGGCTGAACACTCAGCCCAGTATGGGCAGGTTCTCATAAATCACCCGTCATGATATTGACAAACCCTTTGAAAGAATCTCAAAAAAAAATTCACAGAGGCTGAATGCAGCCTCTTTCAATAACACTAGCTGGTCCACGGATGCCTATGGGTTCCCAGAACACTTACCTAGTGTGGAAGCCTCCACGACAAGGGGCCGCCCTCCAAAGATAACTCTGGTTTTTTGGGTCTACCTCGTAGTAGGTCTGTCTTCAGAATAGACTCATCAGACTCCTCCCTCTGCTGCTAGGCATAGTCAGACAACCCGCCATCATCTCTGCCTGGAACTCTTCAGCATTGCCCCACCTGTTCTGTTGTTCCTGTTTTTGCTTGCTACATGGAGGAGAGTGTGTGGATGGACATGTTTTGTTTGGTTTTCATTTTAAGTCTGATCTAGAGACTCTTCTGTCCTCCCATCCTCTTTTTTTTATTTTTTAATTTTTTTGAGTTGGAGTCTCACTCTGTCACCCAGACTGGAGTGCAGTGGCTGCTCCCGGCCACCGCAGCCTCGACCCACTGGGCTCCGGCGATCCTTCCACCTCAGCCTTCTGAGTAGCCAGAATTACAGGCATGTGCTACCACGCCTGGCTGATTTATTTATTTATTTATTATAGAGATGAGGTCTCGCTGCCCAGGCGGTCTCGAACCCACGGGCTCAGGCAATCCACTCACTCAGCCTCCCAAAGGCACGGGATTACAGGCTGAGCCACCGAGCCTGGCTTGTCTTCCCATCTTCAAACCCTCCATGGCTTCCCCTCTAATTCCACATAGGACATATCATTTCCGTATGGGTGGCCCAGCTAACCCTCTGACCTGTCTCCTGCACGTCTCCTGCACGTCTCCTGTTCAGGTCCTGTGTGGTGGCTGGACCAGGCTTATCTTAGGTCTTTACAACACCAAGTCTCCTCCTGTGTTGGACGCTTGTGCTAATATTTTTTGCCAAAGATTCTCTTTCCCTAGAGATGGTCGAGGAATTCAAATCTCCTGGGTTTCTGCTAAATGCTGCCTTATTCATTAGAACATCTCTCACTGATTGCTCATGCAGAAATAGAGCACCACCTTTCCTTTGTCTGCAACTTTCATTTTTTCATAAAGAGCTGATTGTCTATGAGGCACGTTACATATCTATTTTTTT
This sequence comes from Cephalopachus bancanus, assembly GCA_027257055.1. Classification (NCBI taxonomy): domain Eukaryota; kingdom Metazoa; phylum Chordata; class Mammalia; order Primates; family Tarsiidae; genus Cephalopachus; species Cephalopachus bancanus. The sequence goes on from JAPVLO010002464.1 coordinate 74,426, forward strand.
TTACAGTGCTAGAATTTCATCATATTCCTCCAGTTCCCTGCTGAATTCCAGGAACCTAGTGCCATGTCTGAAATACAGTGGACGCCATTTGTTAGCTGATTGACTGTTAGCAAAGACCTCATTAAAAAAGTGAATGTCAAGGGAAGAGCTTCTTTCAAGATGGTGGGTGGTGGGCTCTTCCTATTTATTTGTTTTAGAAGTGAGACAGCAAAGCATGAAATTATCGTGGGAAAGATCATTTCCCTTTTATTTTATCTACTTATTTACTTTTTAGACCTGGTCTTGCTCTGACACCCGCTCTGGAGTACAGTGGCATGATCGTAGCTCGCTGTGGCCCTAAACTCCTGAGCTCAAACAATCCTCCTGCCTCAGCCTCTCCAGTGGCTGGGACTACAGGTGTGTGCTACTATTCCCAGCTAATTAAAAAAAAAGTTATGACTGGGTGCAGTGGCTTATGTCTGTAATTCCAGCACTTTGGGAAGATGAGACAAGAGGATTACTTCAGCCCAGGAGTTTGAGACCAGCATAGGCAACATAGTGAGACTTCGTCTCTACAAAAAAAATAGCCAGGTATGGTAGTGCATGCCTGTAGTACCAGTTGCTTGGGAGGTTAAACAGTAGGATTCCCTGAGCCAAGAGTTGGAGGATGTGGCAAACCATAATGAGGCCACTGCACTCCAGCCTGGGTGAGAGAGTGAGACTCCAACTCAATCAATCAATCAATAGCAGAGGGAGCCATTTATTTCATGTTTTAAGTAAGTGGCATCTTACTTGGTTGAAACTGATTTCATTTGCAAGAGGGATGGCTTAGAACACCAGGCAGCCTCTTCTCATCAATATGAATTCCTCTCACAGCTTGATGAAATGCGATCTGCAGCCTAGTGTGTGTGGAGAGATCACCTCGTTCCTTGTCAACAGCAAGAATCTGAGAAAACTGACCTTATCCAGCAACCCCCTGAGTCACAATGGGGTAAAAATACTGTGCAATGCTTTGCTGCAACCAGAGTGTGCTCTCAACTCGCTAGTGTGAGTAGACTCAGACGCGCCCACCACACAGACATTCTGACTTGAGTGTAATGTCTGGGCATGTGGTCAGACTGCAACAGAGGGGGAAGGTGAAACCAAGTATGGAGTTTGACAATGAGATTCATGAACCATCCTAGAAAAAGTACTGCATACCTCTTCTGAATATCATCATGGTCATCTTTGAAGTACTCCCCTGGGGAAGCCATGCACTGACACCAGCACCTAGTCTATCCACCAAAGCAGTTTTGGAAGACTTTTGCTGGAATGGTCATCAGAGCTGGCATTGTCAATTATTGAGGTCTGACAATTTACGTTTGTGAACTTGTCACCATGCACTTACATTGGCAGCATGGGACAAATAACTGTTGGAACACTCTCTGTCCTCACCTGATCTGGCCCTCAATGATTTTTCCTTTGCCTAAAGATAAAGGAAATATTGAGAGAAAGACCTTTGATGAAATTCAGGGCATCAAGGGTAATATGCCCTGATGGCTCTGATGGCCATTCCAGAAAGAGAGTTCCAAAATTGCTTTGATGGGTTGACAGAATGCTAGTGTCCACGCATAGCTTCCCAAGGGGAGTACTTCAAAGGTGACTGCAGTGATATTCAGCAGTGAGGTATGGAACACTTTCTTTTCTTTTTTTTTTTTTTTTTTTGAGTTGGAGTCTCACTCGGTCGCCCAGACTGGAGTGCAGTGACCACTCCCGGCCACCGCAGCCTCAACCTGCTGGGCTCCGGAGATCCTTCTACCTCAGCCTTCCAAGTAGCCGGAATTACAGGCATGTGCTACCATGCCTGGCTGATTTTTTGATTTATTGTAGAGATGAGGTCTCTCTGTCCAGGCGGGTCTTGAACCCGCAGGCTCTGGCAATCCACTCACCTCAGCCTCCCAAAGGCGTGGGATTATAGGCTGAGCCACCAAGCCCAGCTGTATGGAACACTTTCTAGGATGAGTTTGTGAACTTGTTGGTCCTCATATAGCAACTGAAAGCACCAGGTCCTTGGAGTTAGGTTTGGGTTAATATTCTGGATGGACAACTCTCTTGCAGCACAATGTTGGCAAAAATGTGTGTAGATTTTTTTTTCAATGTGCATTTCCCATCCTGGAGAATGGGATCACAACACTACCAAACTCCAGGCTTTGTGGAGAGAGTTAAATAGGGTATTAAGGAGATTCCACAGACAGCCTCTGGGCCACAGCAACTGGCTGTATGACAGCAGGGAAGCTGTATGGTTATTTTAACCGCATGCATATAACCCGGGCATCATGCAGGATAGATGTCATGAAGAACACAGGAGGAAGGGCAAGGAAGGGAAGGGGATTTGGGCGTTTGCTTGCCTTGAAATAGGAATTAAGTTTTTTCCATCTTCTGCTTCTTTCAAGATGGTGGGTGGTGGGCTCTTCCTATTTCTTATTTGTTTTAGTAAGATGATCTTTCTCTGCTGTGGAAACATTGCTAGGAAACCAACTTCAGATGGTTGGGGCATGGGAAACATGGCAAAAAAATACAAGAAAAGGAAGGCACGATGGTACAAAAACAAAAAAGGACAACAATTTGCAAGAATGTCCAGAAAACAAAACAGAATAAGTAGCTGAGTGTGTTTAGGAACAAGGCCCCTGCCTGTAGTTTCAAACCCCAGAAAGATCAAAGAATGCAGCAGGAATTTTTTGTTTGTGTTTTGTGTGTGTGTGTGTGTGTGTGTATGTTGGAGTCTCACCCTGTCACCCAGACTGGAGCACAGTGGCTCTGGAAACATTGCTAGGTCCTTGGTTTAGGACCAGGTACCCTTTGTGTTGGAACATCCCACCCCCCAGCAGTGCCCAGCGACTGCCTTCCCTCCCTTGTGCTAATGTGATAAAAGAAAGTATCATTAAAAAAGGGACAGATGGCCAGGCTCAGTGGCTCAACCTGTCATCCCAGCACTTTGGGAAGCTGAGGTGAGTGGGTTGCCTGAGCCTGCGCATTCGAGACCAGCCCGGGCAACTCAACAAGACCTCGTCTCTACAATAAAAAAAAAAAATTAGCCAGGCATGGTGGTGTGCACCTGTAGTTCTGGCTACTTGGAAGGCTGAGGTGGAAGGATTGCAGGAGCCCAGCAGGTTGAGGCTGTGGTGGCTGGGAGCATGCCACTTCCCTCCAGCCTGGGTAACAGAGTGAGACTCCAACTAAAAAAAAAAAAAAAAAAGGACAGAGATGACTGGTTCAGTGATATAAGACACCAAATAGAACTATCTTCTTCTGATATCTACAGGGTTTTGTTTGTTTCCTGTTGTATTCTTTTATTTTTACTGGTTTGGAATAAAACCCATAGACCAGAAAATACATCCCTTTAAAATATACACTCAATGTGTTTTTTTAAGTTTAGAGTGTCACAGCCATTACAATATAATTTTGGAACATTTTAATCACCTTGGAAAGCTGTTGACAGGCAGTTATTCAGAGTTCACATCTATATTTAAAGTAATCCCTGGCTGGGCATGCTGGCTCACGTCTGTAATCCCAGTACATTGGGAGACCCAGAAGAGGGGATTGCTTGAGCTTAGGAGTTTGAGACCAGATTGGGTAACATAGCAAGACCACATCTCTACAAAAAACAAAACAAACAAACAAACAAAAAAAACAAGAAATCAGGTGGCATGGTGGTGTGCCCCTGTTTTCCCAGCTACTTGGGTGGCTGAAGTGGAAGGATTGCCTGAGCCCAGGAGGTCAAGGCTGTGATGAGTCATGATCATGCCACTGCACTCCAGCCTGGGTGACAGAGGGAGGCTGAAACTCAAAAATGAATGAATGAATGACTAATCAATCTAGGTTAATGGAGAAATATTGTTTTCTGTTTTGGCAGCTTATTACTTTTAAGTAGGCAAGGAGTTTCTATGCCTAAAAGCAGTGAAAGAAATCAAAGACGTGTGAGGAAAAGGTCTGTAAAAGGTTAAGTTTATGGTCATGACCAAATCTGGTAGCTGGAAAAACATATCCCAAGGAGTTGACAGTGATGGTTTCTAAAAGGCTTTTACAGGGAATTCCTTTAACTTATTCTTAGTTTTTGCTTTTAAAAATTCTTAGGTTTTGTAATTTTAAAAATTAATCAGAAGTTACTATACAGATAAGAATATAGCTCATGTGTCAAAAAAGCCCAATTAATATACTTAGGATTTTAATTAGTAAATAATTTTGAGGACTTTAATAAACAAAAATATCTGTAATCCTCACCTAGAACTTAGTGAAAGTAGATAAAAGCAGTTATCTGATTTCTTCTCATACAAATTCAATATTCAACCAAACTTAAGTGATCAAATCTATATTAAAGCTATTTTAGGTGTAATGAAAGTATTTTTTTTTTTTTTTGAGTTGGAGTCTCACTCTGTCCCCCAGACTGGAGTGCAGTGGCCACTCCCGGCCACCACAGCCTCGACCTGCTGGGCTCTGGCGATCCTTCCACCTCAGCTTTCCAAGTAGCTGGAACTACAGGCGCGTGCTACCACTCCCGGCTAGTTTTTTTTTTTTTTTTGATTTATTGAAGAGATGAGGTCTTACCAAGTTGCCCAGGCAGGTCTCGAACCCGTGGGCTCAGGCAATTCACTCACCTCAGCCTCCCAAAGGCGCAGGATTACAGGCTGAGCCACCGAGCCCGGCTAATTTTTTATATGAAGATACAGTTTACCAGTTAGAGATACATTCAGAAATATTTACAGATGAAAATGTGATGCCTGGTGTTTGTTTCAAAATGTAGCTGGAGAGAAGTGGGTGAGACAGAACAGACGAGACAGTCCATTGTTGTATTGCCTAGTCCTGTGTGTTTTAAATGCTGTATAACTTAAGAATGATGTCTTACTCTTACCCAGATTGTTTATCTCTAGGAAATACAGCGAGTTCCCAACCTGCAAAAGAATTCCATTCTGAGAGCACATTCATAAGTGAGCCTAAGTGCTTAATTGATACAATCGGCTATATGGTGCTGTGCTGTAATAGATTTATAGTAATTTTCATGGAAAAATACTGTCCTACTGTCCTCCATGAAGTATTGTACACAAAAGCACAACCTTGTGTAGAGGATGCACGCATGTGACAATGTACATCAGACTCATGAACTGACTGACGTGATTGGGTGTGTGAACACACGTTTGTGTCTTTGAAAGTTTGCCACTTGAAGGTTCATATGTAGGGAACTTGTACTCTCCTGAGATAAACAAACGGAAGAACTTGGCGACAAATATGTGCGACAATATTATTAATGAATAGTACATGTGAATGTAAATATTAGCAATAGGGTAACAACTTATTTAATCTCATAGGGTCATTCAGTTCAGTGTTCAGAACAACTGAAATCTTAAATTTTATAAAACCTTATGAAATTATATTGCTTTATTTAAAATGCAGTTTCCTGATATTCTGGTCTAACCATAGCTATACATAGATCAGTCTAAATGAATACATTAAAGAGTTAGCAGAAGTGGTGTCAAGGGTACCTTGGATTTCTTTAACATCACTTGATGGGAAGAGGCAGGACCTTCAGGGACCAGGCAAACATAGTTGATGGATGAAAAGGTGAGTGGATCCTTGTAGTCAACAGGACCCATGTGCCATGCGTAAAGGGAAGGGGTGTGGCCCAGGACTTGGCAAATTTTTATGCAAAGAGCCGGATAATAAATATTTTAGGCTTCATTGGCTGTATGGTCTTGGTCTCTCTGGTGACCACTCATCTGTCCTGTTGCAGCAAGAAAAGGCTGTAGATAGCACATAAATGAATGTGTATGGCTATGTTTCAATAAAACACTATGTGTTCTCTCTCTCTCCCTCTCTCTCTCTCTCTCTCTCTCTCTCTCAGGTTATCACTTTGTTGCCCAGGCTGGAGTGCAGTGGCACGAGCAGAGTTTACTGCAGCCTTGACCTCCTGGGCTCAGAAGATCCTCCTGCCTCAGCCTCCCAATTAACTGGGACTATAGGCACACACCACCATGCCTAGTGAATGTTCTTATTGTTTTTGAGAGAAGAGGTCTCGCTATGTTGCTCAGGCTGGTCTCAAACTCCTGCACTCTTGCCTCAGTCTCCAAAAGTGATGGGATTAAAGGTGTGAACTGCCTTGCTCACTTATCTTTTGATTTTTTATCATTTATAAATATAAAAAACATTCTTCAGCTCAGGGTTGACAAAACTCAGGCAGAGAATGGGGTTTGGCCTGCCTCCTGTCCTTTGCCAACCCTGGCCTAGTCTGCTTTTCCTCACATGGAGACAAGATGCAGCATGGCTGTTTTCAACTTCTTAAAAAATAGTGATGAAAAGCCAGATTCGAGTGGAGCAGATGTTCACATGTTGGCAACAAATTAAGCTGAACAAGCAAAACTGGGGATGCCCAAATGGGTTGACCCAAGACTTCTCCTCTGTGCATGCTGTCTTCCCCTTTTCCTCTCTTCTCATCATTTAAAACAGCTCCAACGTTCACTTACGAGCGGCAAGGTGACTCTTTTAGAAGGACAGAAATTATAAACGGAAATGCTTCGGGATTAAACTTAACCAAACACACTTCACCAAGAGACGAGGGAAACCACATCACAGAAGTCAAGTCTTGGGAGATTATCCCACGAGTGGATGGAGCGGTTTGATTTTTCTCATGCCCCCTTCCGTATCATCCATTTCGTGTTTCACCTTCTGCATTATTTCTGGGCCTTTTTCAGTCTTCTTTTCCCAAGAGGACCATCATAGGCAGGCTTTGGGTGGTGGCCGCCGAAGGCACAGAGGTGCCTGTGGCTTTGGGTTGGGTGATCACAGACGCGCCTCCTCCAGGGGGTAAGACTGCGCGATTGGCTCTCTTTTGACTCATCTGCGAACCCCTGCAGGTTGCTCTTCTGCTGTCTCACTGAAGATTGTTGCTATGACATTGGGAGAGTCCTCTTGCTCAGCAAGACTCTAGTTCATCTGGACCTGAGTGCGAATTACTTACAAGATCGTGGTGTACTGGCCTTGACTCTGCCGTTGTTTCTTCCAACCTGTCCATTACGTGAGCTGGAGTAAGTCTTTTCATGATTTGTGGGGATGACCATGTCAATATTTGGGGGCTTTGTGGACCTTAAGGTCCTTGTCATAACTATTCAAATTTTTCATGGTTCAAGAGCAGCCATGAACTAATATGTCAAAAAAATGGGTGTGACTCTGTCCCAACACAACATTATTTACAAAAACATAAGGTTGTCTTGATTTTGTCTCACAGACCATAGTTTGCTGAATTGTGCTATAGACCCCAAATTCATGGCTTTTGTCATCCTTCGAGAAGTGTCTTCTGCATCACCGTCCATGTGTTTATTATGCACCTAAACTTCAATAGGGTCCTCTTCTGTGAGCTCCCATAGGGCATGCAAAAGGCCGTGTTGTTTATTACCCTTTCTTTTCTTCCAAGTTTGATTGTGTGGATGTGGTTGGAACGTTGCTGATGCTCCATAACTTACTTTTTGAAGAAACAGGGTCTTGCTATGTTGCCCAGGTTGGTCTCAAACTTCTGGACCCAAACCTTCCTCTTGTTTTAGCCTCCTGAGTAGCTGTACTACAGACATGATCCACCATGCCCAACTTCCATAATTATAAATGAAGAATAAATAAGATTGAGATCTGCTTTGATATTTAATTATTCACTTATACTTACTGAATGTGTATTAAATGTCAGGCACTATTCTAGGTGGCAGGGATGCATCAATGAACAAAACAAATATCCATGTATTAATGAATCTTGAATTGGCACCTATTCTACTGGGGATATAGAAAATAAATAAGACAAAAATAAATTATGCATTGTTAGGCCAGAGGTCAGCAAAGCACTTCACCCAAGGGCCAAATCTGGCCCTCTACTTGTTTTGATAAATAAAGTTTTATTGGAACATAGCCGTTCCTGTTCAAGGTGTCTATGAATGTTTTTGTGCTACAGTGGCAAAATTGACTTGTTGTGACAGAGACTGTGTGTGGCCCTTAAAGCTTAAGGTATTATCTGTCCTTTTACAGAAAAAAGGTTGTCAACCCCTGTATCAGACAGTAAACAGTTCTATGAACACTTTTTATTTAAGTTTGAGGAGGGTACGTAATCAAGAATGATGATGGTGTAGTGTGGCCATTGCTAAGCTAAGCCAGTCAGTGTGGCCTTGTTGGCAAAGGGACATCGAGCAGAGATTGGGGGAGGTGAGGACTGAGTCAGGTGGTCACATGTGTGGGGCTTCCAAGCAGAATGAATAGCAGTGTGGGGATGTCAGCATAGAAACAGTCTGTTGCTCTCAAGGCACATCAGGAAGACCAACATGGTGAGGTGAGAAAGCCTGCTTGTGGGTATATAGAAAGTGAATGTGGAAACAGGATGGTGGATCACACAGGAGAATATGGACAATTGTAAGGGCATTGCTTAATTTGAGTGAGAGGACGAACCATTCAGCTTAACTCTGTGATTAAAAAAAAACACAGTATACTAGATCTTCTAAATAATGTTAAGTTTTGACATGAGTGCTGGAAGGTGGAAAGATAAATGTCAGAGGAGTTTGCCTAAGATAATTCTTCAGTTTCACAAAGATGAGGCCAGGCACAGTGGCTTAAGCCTGTAACACCAGCAATTAGGGAGGCCGAAGCAGGAGGATTGCTTGAGGCCAGGAGTTCGAGACTAGCCTGATCATCATAGCAAGATTCTGTCTTTACAAAAATTAAAAAATAACCAGGCATTGTGGCATGCACCTATAGTCCCAGTTACTCAGGAAGCTGATGTGGAAGGATTGCATGAGTCCAGGAGGCCAAGGTTCTGGTGAGCTATGGTTATGCTACTGCACTTCAGACTGGACAACAAACAGTGTGAGACCATAGTCAAAAAATAGATATATCACAAAGATGTTGGTTGGAAATGTGACTTCCTGCTATCTAGGTGAAAATACTCTGACCTCAGTTTCCATGTTTGTAAAGTCGGAATGATAGAAACCTTGTGGTTTTTTTGTGATCACATGCATTAAGAGTTCTGAATAATTGCCCCATATGATGTAAACATTCCACACATTGTAACATGGCTCTTGTCTCTGTGATATGAGTTCCTCATTCATGAAGCTCATGAGACAGGCCCCAAAGCACTTGACACTTGGCGATACAAAGCTTTTGAGACAGGCTGTCTTGACTCTAGCATTTATTTTTCGCAGGTTGTGTGGTTGCTTCTTTGCAGGTGAAATATGTCAATATATTGCCTCAGCTATTATTAGTAATAAAAACCTAAGGAGCCTGGAGCTTGGGAGCAATAACATAGGCGATGCAGGAGTGGAGCAGCTGTGTCTTGCTTTGAGACACCCAAACTGCAAGTTGGAGAATATTGGGTAGGTCCCTGGTGAGGAAAACTGAAGGCAACATGGTACGTCCATGCCATGGAATACTACACAGCCATAAAAAAGAATGGAGTCATGTTCTTGGCAGCAATATGGATGGAGCTGGAGACCAACAATCTAAGTGAACAATGTCAGAAACAGAAAATCAAACATTGCATGATCTTACACACATACAAGAGCTAAATAGTCACAAAGATGAAAATAATAGACACTGGGGATGCCAATATGGAGGGAAGGGAGAGGGGTTAAGGTCCAGAAATTACCATTGTGTACAATGTTTGCTTTCTGGGGAATGGGCCACCTGAGACCCAATATGTTTAGGTAATGCACATGCATGTGTATCCCCTGAATCTAAAATAAAAATGTTAAAATGATAAGAAAAATCTGTAGGAAAGTACAAGAGGAAGTGAATTGGGACATAAAAACACAGACATAACAGCTTGGAGTTTGAAATGGCGCTCTGTTCCGTACCAAGTTCTCTTGTCCAAAATATGTGAGGGAGGTGGTCTGTAAACATCCTGTTCTCACGCATCTGCTCTGTCTGCCATTTCCTCCCAAGAATCGGGTCCCATTATATCTGCACCTCTGTTCCTTATAGGCTGGAAGAGAGCATGTTAACAGGTGCCTGCTGTGGATCCCTGGCCTATGTTCTTATCTGCAACAAAACACTGAAAAGACTCAATCTGCTTAAAAATAAATTGGGTGATGAAGGAATTGCAAAACTCCTAGAGAGCTTGGGACACCCAGATTGCATGCTTGAAGTAATTGGGTAAGTTGCATGCTATTTTCCATGGTCAAGGGGAAAAATCTGTATTGAGGCAGTCTAGGACATGTGAGATGGTGATGAAACCTGTTGGTGGTTTCCAACACCTAAAAAAATTAACAGAGCAGTTTTCAGTGTTGGGAGCTTGAGGAGGTATGTTGAATTCTTTTTAAAAAAAATTTTAAAAGTTTTTTATTAACATATTTTTTATTTTAAAATTGTGGGGTACAGTTAAGGGTTGGGTATAGAAATATGCATTGTTCAGGCATCCTTGTTGATAAGGGGTGTCCCCCCCCGTCCCCAGACAGATATTGACTACTGTTAATCCCACCTACTTTTCCCTCCCTGCCCCCATAGTTTCCTGCCACTGTCAATCCTTTTCTTATAGTATTACAATAGATGGTCAAGATTTATTTATGAGTGAGAACATGTGATACTCAGATCTTTGTTTCTGTGAGGGATCACTCAGTATTATAAACTCTAGTTCCATCCAGGTTGCTGCAAAGTTCATGATTTTGTTCTTTTTAATGGCTGCATAGTATTCCATCATGTATATGTATCACATTTTTAAAATCCAGTCTTCTTTTTATGGACAGCATGGTTGGTTCCAGGTTCTTGCTATTGTGAACAATACTGCAATAAACATATGTGTGCAGGTATCTTTTTGATAGAGTGACTTGAGTTCTTCAGGGTATATTCCCAGTAGGGAGATTGAGGGGTCATATGGGAGGTCGATATTTATAGCTATTAGGAATTGCCACACTGATTTCCACAGAGGTTGCACTAGTTTACACTCCCACCAACAGTGTAGAAATGTTCCCCTTTCACCACATCCTCTCCAGCATCTGTTATTTTTTGAGTTATTGATAACGGCCATTCTGACTGGAGTTAGGTGGTATCTCAGTGTAGTTTTAATTTGCATCTCCTTGATGATTAGTGAGGTTGAACATTTCTTCATGTGTCTGTTGGCAGTTCGTATGTCTTCTTTTGAGAAGTGTCTGTTCATGTCTTTTGCCCACTTTGTAATGGGATTGTTTTTCCTTTTCAGCACATTTAAGTTCCTTGTAGATCCAAGATGTTAGGCCTATGTCAGACATGGAGTTGGCAAATACTTTTTCCCAGTCTTGGGCTGTCTCCCTGCTCTCTTGATGGTTTCTTTGGCTTTGCAGAAGCTTGTCAGTTTAATGAGGTCCCATTTGTCTATCTCATCTCTTATGGCTCATGCATTTTGGGTTTTGTTCAGGAATTGGATGCCAGTTCCAATTTCCATGAGGTGTGTCCTGCATTTTCTAAGGTTCTTATGGTTTGAGGGTTTACATTGAGGTCTCTGATACATTTAGAGTTAATTTTTGTATATGGAGATAGATAGGGGTCCTGTTTGAATCCTTGACCACTGCACGTGGTCAGCCAGTTTTCCCAGCACCATTTACTGAATAGGTTCTCCTCTCCCCAGTGGTAAATGGTGGAGGCTTTATCGAAGATGAGTTGGTTGAGAAATTGAGGTTTTGCTTCTGGAATCTCAATTCTATTCCATTGGTCTATATGCCTGTTTTTGGACCAATACCAAGCTGTTTTGATGATCATAGCTTTATAGTAAAGTTTGAAGTCTGGTAATGTGATACCTCCTGCTTTTTTTTTTTTTTTTTTTTTTTTGCTGAGGATTGTTCTGGCTATTCTTGGTCGTTTGTGTTTCCATATGAATTCCTGCATTGTTTTTTCTAGCTCTGGGAAGAATGTTGCTGGTAATTTGATGGGTGTTGCATTAAATCTGTAGATTGCCTTAGGATGGACATCTTCACAATGTTGATTCTTCCAATCCATGAGCAGGGGATATTTTTCCACTTGTTTGTGTCATCTTTGATTTCTTTGAGCAGTGTGTTGTAGTTTTCATTGTGAAGGTCTTTCTTTGGTTAGGAAGATGCCAAGGTATTTCATTTTTTTGGTGAATATTGTGCTTTTGGTGAATGGCATTGTGCTTTTTATTTGGTTTTCTGTTTGTTTATTATTGGTATAAAGAAATGCAATTGCCTTTTGAAATTTATTTTATACTTGAAGATTTTGCCAAAGTCCTTTATTAGTGCAAGGAGACTTTTGACAGATTCTCTTGGGTTTTCAAGGTACACAATCATGTCATCTGTAAAGAGAGATAGCTTGACTTCCTCTTTTCCTATTTGGGTACCCCGATTGCCTTCTCTTTTCTGATTGCTCTAGCCAGGACTTCCAATACTATACTGAACAGGAGGGGTGAGAGTGGGCATCCTTGTCCTGTTCCAGTTTTCAGGGGAAATGGTTCCAATTTTTGTCTGTTTAGGAGTATGCTGGCTGTGGGTTTCTTGTAGATGGCTTTTAGTATTTTGAGGTATGTTCCCCGTATGCCTAGATGCTCGAGGGTTTTTATCAGGAAGGGGTGCTGGATTTTATCAAAAGCTTTTCTGCATCTAATGATATAATCATGTGGTCTTTGTTCTGACGTCTGTTGATGTATTTAATTACATTTATTGTCTTGTGAATGTTGAACCAGTCTTGCGTCCCAGGGATGAAGCCTACTTGGTCATGACGGACAATTTTTGAGATGTGTTCTTAAATCCGGTTTGCTAGGATCTTGTTGAGAATTTTGGCATCTATGTTCATCAGTGATATTGGCCTGTAGTTCTCTTTCTCTGTTGGGTCTTTACTTGGCTTCAGTATCAGTGTGATGTTAGCTTCATAAAATGATTTGGGGAGGGTTCCATCTTTCTCAGTGACCTGGAATACTTTCAGTAGGATTGGTATCAGCTCTTCCTTATATGTCTTATAGAATTCTGCTGGAAAGCCATCTGGTCCAGGGCTTTTTTTTTTTTTTTAGGTAGTTTACTTATAACATAGTCAATTATCTTGATTGTTATTGGTCTATTTAGGGTCTCGATTTCTTCTTGTTTCAAACTAGATAGGCTGTGTGATGTCAGAAAGTCCTCCATTTCCTTACGGGTTTCAAGTTTGTTTCCATACAAGTGTACATAGTAGTCTCTAATGATCTTTTGTATTTCTTCAGGGTCAGATGTGACTTCATCTTTTGTGTTTCTGATTGTGTTTATTTGGGTTTTTTCCTTTTTTTGTCGGTCATTCTAGCTAGGGACCATTGATCTTGTTTATCTTTTCAAAGAACCAACTTTTTGTTTCATTGACTTTTTTGCTTTATCTTTTTGTCTCTTCTATGTCCCGGATTTGGGCTTTTATTTTGGTGATCTGGATTCTTCTGCTAAAGTTAGGGTTTTGGTGGTCTTGCTTTTCCAGGTTTCTAAGGTGATTTGTTAGGCTGTTAATTTGTGATCCTTCCATTTTCTTCATGTGCATTTGTAGAGATATGAATTCCCCTCTTACTACAGCTTTCATGGTGGGTGTCCCAGAGATTTTGGTAAGATGTTTCTTCATTTTCTTTTGTTTTCAGGTATCTTCTAATCTCTGTTTTGATTTCATCATTGACCCAGGAGTTGTTTAGCATCATTCTATTTAGTGTCCATGTCTTTGTGGGTTTGGGGGGAACCTTATTGGTGTTGATGTTTATTTTTATTCCACCGTGGTCTGAGAAGGTTAATGACCTAATTTCAATCTTTTAAAATTTGTTTATGCTTGTTTTATGGCCAAGTATGTGGTCAATCTTAGAATATGTTCCATGCAGTGATGAGTAGAATGTATCTTCTGTAGTCGTTGGCTGGAGTGTTCTGTAAGTATCAATTAAGTCCATTTGGTCATGAGTCACATTGAGTTTCTGGATCTCATTTGCTGATTTTTTTTGTCCTGATGATCTGTCTAGGGTTGTGAGTGGGATATTAAAGTCCCCAGCTATGATAGTGTTATAGTCAATATCTTTTTTGAGTTTTCCTAGAAGATGCTTTATGAAAGTTGGTGCTCCTATGTTGGGTGCATATATGTTTAGAATAGATATTTCTTGTTGATGGAGTGAACCTTTTATCATTATGTAGTGGCCTCTGTATCTTTTTTAATTTTTGATAGCTTAAATGGTATTTTGTCTGAAATTAGGATCACAACTCCTCCTTTCTTTTGTGTTTCTTTCACCTGAAAATTTGTTTCCCATCCTCTTACTTTGAGTCTGTGTGTTTTCTTTCTAATGAGATGGGTCTCTTGAAGGCAATATATTGTTGCCTGGTGATATTTTATTCATTTTGCTATTCTATGTCTTTTCAGTGGTGCATTTAGTTCATTCACATTCAGGCAAATTGTTGAAATGTGAGAGTTGATCCCTATCATAAGGTTCTTATTGAGTTGTTGTTGTTGTTCCTCTTTGTTGTCTTTCTTTTGGTTTAGGGGTTGGTTCATGTATGTTTTACTCTTTTTCCTGCACTCTTGTGAAGAACGTTGTTGTTTTTTCCTTTTCTTCGGTTTTTTTTTTTTTTTTTGAGTTGGAGTCTCACTCTGTCACCCAGACTGGAGTGCAGTGACTGCTCCCAGCCACCGCAGCCTCAACCTGCTGGGCTCTGGCAATCCTTCCACCTTATCCTTCCAAGTAGCTGGAATTACAGGCATGCACTACCACACCTGGCTGATTTTTTGATTTATTGTAGAGATGAGGTCTTGCTGTCCAGGCGGGTCTCGAACCCACGGGTTCAGGCAATCCACTCACCTCAGCCTCCCAAAGGCATGGGATTACAGGCTGAGCCACTGAACCCGGTTTCTTCAGTGTTTAGTACTTTCTTAAGTTTTTCTTGTAGAGGTGATCTGGTGGCAGCATAAGTTCTTAGGGATTGGATGTCTGGGAAAGATTTTAATTCTCCCTCACTGATGAAGCTGAGCTTGGCTGGGTAAGTTATTCTTGGTTGAAATTGTTTATCTTTTACAACTTTGAAGATAGGGCTCCAGGCTCTCCTAGCCTGCAGGGTTTCTGTAGATAAATATGCTGCTCTTCTAACTGGTCTTCCATGGTAGGTGATCTGGCCTTTTTTTCTTGCTGCCTTTAGGATTTTTCTTTTATAGCTACTTTGTTTAGGTGAATTATTATGTGTCTGGGAGTGGGTCTTCTCATTTGTGGTCTTGCAGGGGTTCTCTGAATCTCTTGTGTTTGAATTTTCACATCACTGGTGAGATAAGGGAAGTTTCCTTCAATAATCTCATGAAATGTTTGTTCCAGGGTGACCTCTGTCTCTCTTTCTTTTTCTGGAGTCCAATTAGTCTTAGGTTTGGTCTCTTGAAGTAACCGCTCATCTCCTGAAGGTTTTGTTCTGTCTTTTTCAGTTTCTTTTCTATGTTTTTGACAGTTTGGGTTAGCTCTATATTTTGGTCCTCAAGCTCTGAGATTCTTTCTTCTGCTTGGCTAATTCTGCTCTCCATGCTTATCAGTTTGTTATTTATTTCATTCACAGTAGTCTTTACTATTGTTATCTCAGTTATCAACTCCTTTCTAGTTTCTTCTTGTCTCTCCTGAATTCTTTTTAATCTCTCCATTAATTTCTTGATATCTAGGTTTGTAGTTTGAGACCAGTCATTCTGGGGGCTCTTTGTTGTTTGCATTCCAAAGTCAGTTTTCTCAGTGTCTGCCCTCCCAGGGGTCTGGGAGAGACCCATGTTCTTTTGGTTTTTCTTCGTTTGTGTAGATTTTTATCTCTCTCCCCCTTTCCCTCCCCTTCTTTAAGTCTTTTTTTCAGGGAAGGTGGGGTTGCTTTTACCTCTTTTGTTCAGTCTCCTGTTCTTCCTCATGAGGATCCTCTGGATTTTTTCACTTTTGAGTCTGGGCTGTGGGCTTTACTTTTTGCAGTTTTCAGGTTTAATTGAGGGGGAAGCTATGATTCAGAATCTATCTGCAGATCCCAGTACCCACCAACAGGTGTATGGGCACACTGGAACCCATCTCCCACTGCCTTGCAATCTGTGCACTAGGGTTTAGGTTTGCTCCCTGGAACAAAATGAAGTACGAAAAAGGAAAATAATGGAAGAAGGGGAGGTCAGGAGGAAGTTAGAGAGAGAGAATAGTGAGAGGGAAAACAGACATACATACCAACTAATGAGTGAAAAAGAGACACAAGGCCAGAAAATAGTGAAAAACTGACACACAAACAAAATTCCCTAAAGCGTACTAGTAATCACATAAAGACTGTCCAATAAAATCATGCCTTTTGATGCGTTTTTCCCCAACACAAACAGGAAGTCTAAATCAAAAAGCAAACAAAAGTGATATAAACAATAAAATCAGAAATCAAAATTAAAAAAACAGACTAGCTTTGGAATCTTTCCTGAGTGTCTAAAGTCCCTTCAGTTCTGATCTCTAGCCTCTCCCCTTTGCTTTCATTGCAGGCAGATAGATTCATTCCAAACTTGAGGTGGTTCCCTTGGCTTGTTGCCTGAGAGGTCTTTGTCAGGCCTGAGTTGCCTGTATCTGATTCAGCATGGGCGGGGGCCTTTGTCCCCTGTTTAGCAATGTGACCTTAGAAACCAAGGTGGAGGCTGCTTGTAGATAGGCGGGGCAATAAAAATCTCTGCCTGGAAAATGATGGAGGTGGGCAGCTCCTCTTTCAAGGATCCTTTTTCTCCACCTGTCCTTTCTCTCCACTCACCTGGGTCCGTAGGTGATCCACTATGACAGTCTGTGGGATCAGTGACACAGCTGGGCGTTGGATCTGGTGTGCCACCAGTGGCCTGGGTTGGAGGAGGGAGCTGGGAATTCCCTCTTCTGGAGCTGAGAGCTGAGAATGACTGATCAGCACCTCCTTAAGACATACTGTTCTCTTATACAACCACGGGGTCCCACGCTGGGTGCCTCAGCTAGAGCGGGGACTGGAGCTCCAAAGGGCGGGTGGTGAGTGGTGACAGTGGCTTTGGGCCCTGCACAGGGCACTTCAGCCAGAAATGAAGTGGGTATCTCTGAGGGGCAGGCACCTAGAACCTCCCTGCATGACGGCAGATTGAAATAGAGCTGGGCAGGGGCCCAGAACCCAGGGCAGGGAGCTGGAACTCTGAGGAGCGAGCACTGGGCTGCTGGATTGGGTACCCAGTCAGGGAGAGAGTTGACAGTGGCTGAGTGCCAGGCAGATCAGTGTAGGCAGCAAGGGAACCCAGATCTCTACAAGGCGGTATACAAGGGCCACTGGGGGAGACGTTGTAGCCAGGGAGGGAGCTGGGATCTCCACATGGTCAGGGCCTGGGCCTGCTATAGTGGAGTATTAGCAGCCAAGAGGTCGCAATAGTGGCCTTGCGTGGGTCTGAGGGTCTCCAGGCCTCAGACAGGTGTGGCTGGTGGTGAGCAGGGGGTGGGGGAAGGAAAGTGTCTTTTTGGGAACTCAGTTTCGGGGAGAATCTCAGGGTCCCACCTATGCCATCGCCATCTTATCGGATCTCCCCTGTTGAGTTCTTAAAACCAAGTATGTAGTCATTGGTGGGTAAAACCTGATGATTGACATTACATGTTATACTTGATACAGGAAAGCATTGCCCTATATTTTATATTTGTTTTCTATTGTGTTTTCTGTTTGAATGTGTCCTTCATTACTAGAAGAGAAAAATGAGCCAGGTGAAGTGGCTCATGCCTTTAGTTCCAACACTTTGAGAGGCTGAGGCAGAAGGGTTGCTTGAGGCCAGGAGTTTGAGACCAACCTAGGCAACATAGTGAGACCTCTTCTCTACAAAAATAATTTTACAGATAGCCAGGAATGGTGGCACATACATGTAGTCCCAGCTACTCAGGAGGCTGAGGCTGGAGGGTCACTTGTGCCCGGGAATTGGAGGTTGAAGTAAGCCATGATCATGCCACTGCATTCTAGCCTCAGTAGCAGAATGAAACATGTCTCTGGGGGTGGGGGAGAGAAGGAAAATGGCTAATTCTCAGTCTGCCACTTTATATTTCCAAGTACATTAAATTCCTTCTCAAAAAGAATATAAAAACAAAAACTCTTCTGTTCTCCATTAGCTTATTGCCACATAACTTGCCACCAACTTATGGCTTAAACCACACATATATTAACTCACAGTCTATGTGAGTCTCAAGACTCCAGCCACAGCCTAGTTGTCTTCAGCAGGATTTCTTGTGAGGCCACAGTCAAGATGACATCTAGGGTTGAGGTCACATCTCAAGGGGCAACTGGGATAGACAGAAATCAATCTGCTTCTCAGATCATGAGGTCATTAGTGAAATTTAGTTCCTGTAGGGCTGTAGAGTTGGGGGGTCTCAGTGCCTAGATGGTTGTTGGCTGGCATTGACCCCCATTTCCTTGCCAAGTGGACCTTTCTAACCCAACTCTCTTCATCACATTTTGCCAGGCAATAGAGTTAGTTCATTAGCAAGGCAGATACAACCATTTTGTAAGCTCCTCCAGCAAGAGACATCTCATCAGTTTTACCTATTGATTTGAAGGAAATCACAGGTCCCACCTATACTCAAGGGATGGATGTGACAAGTGTGTGACCAAAAATGAGGGGATCATTGGAGCCAACTTAGAAGCTCCTATCACAATCTCCATTCCCATTTTGTCCACATTGATAGAAACTTCAGGTAATATCTAGCATGCCATTTCTGCTTGTCTTATTTTATTAAAGGAAAGCAACATTTGGGTTACTGACCATTCAATTATACCCAAAGTATATACGTCCTGGATTGACCCATTGGTCAAGTACAGGCAGGGAAACTCATTTCCCACTTGCCTTCCATTTTCTCAAGTGGATAATGGGGATATTCATCTTAGAACTCTTTTTTAAAAAATTTGTTTTAAAGATGTGGGGAACAAGTGAGGATTGGACATATAGGGTTACAGATTCAATGTTCTTGAAAGCCTAGTATGAGTTATTTTCTCTTATCCTTTTCTAATAATACGTTTTTCACAATATGAATATGGCATCAAGCTTTCTGATGTATAGAAAAACCCCTAAACATTGAAAACTTTCCAAAACTCTTATGCTCCTTTATTTCCCCCGAGGGCTCTCCTCATCTCTGAAAGTACCACTTCATGTATCCTGTCTATGGTCCAACCCCTTCCACAAGAATTAAGACTTACAGTGGCAAGGATATTTTTCCTTTCATGTAGTAGGTTAGAGATGTTTTTATACATACCTGCTAATTAGGAACCTGCATACAGAGAGGGCACAGACCACATAAAAGTTGACTGTGAATTCCCTCATTGATTTGGATAAGCTATACCCACCACTGTGAGCACAGGCTCTGTCTTAAGTGTGCCCCTGTTCTCTGGCTATGTTAAACATATTTTAGTTAAAATGTAAGCCCTCAGCCTTGGTGTCCATAGAGTTGTTAATGGCATCATCTGTCATGGGGATGCAATGATATATGCATATAAAATAGCAGTTACAGTGGTTATACTGATACTACTGCAAACAGTCCTCCCAGTACAATTCTTACCTTAGGCTCTAATACTTGGTAGAAAAAATCTCTATCTTAGGTCTTTTAGTTGAGAGCAGATTTTCTTTTTTCCACAGAGGTGGCATGAGACACTCCCAAGAATGTCCAAAGGATGATGACACATGGGGAATTAGTCTCTGATGCAACCAAGTTGTGATGCTACTGATGAATACTACTGATTAGGTAGTATTAACAGAATTCTCTGTATTTCTTCAGGCTTCCAGAAAGTAATATGAGTGCAGAAACCCAGAGGATGCTGAAGGCCGTACAAGAAAAAAACCCCAAACTGCTTTTTGTATCTCAGTCTTGGGCTGGAAAGGAAGGCAGAGAAATAGGTGATAGGCCAGGTTCAACGAAGACTAACTTGAGTTGGCATTCAATATTTTTCAAATTTCCCACAAGGGTTACAATTGTGTAAATGTCAACTATAGTTCCTGGGCAAGTCCTTTAACCATGTTCTGCATAAAGCCACCACCATGTCAGAGGTCCTGGAAAGTTAGGGTAAGGATTTCCCATTTGATTGTGTTTTGTGACTCTGATCAAGTCAACCACTTTCTTTGTAAAATTCCTACACTGTCTCACAAGAGTATTAAAAGGATTATGTGAAGTAATTAAAAGTTAAAATGCATTAGAAAAAAGTGTGAAGCGTGATTTCTTTTATCCATGACCTTTGTGAAGTAACAAATTGAATGGAAAGAGCCATGATCCCTTTGGAGTTTTTTTTGTCTAGGGAGAGTGATCAAAAGGTATCTCTAGGAACCCCTTGAAAGAAAATCTTCCTCTTAAATTCCTTTCTTCTGTAATCCCAGCACTTTGGGAGGCACAGGCAAGTGGATTGCCTGAGCCCACGGGTTCAAGACTGCATCTCTACAATAAATAAATAAATAAATAAATAAATAAATAAATAAATAAATAAAATAAATAAATAAAATGAGCTGTGCATGATTGTGTGCACCTGTAGTTCCAGCCACTTGGAAAGTGAGGCAGAAGTATCACCAGAGGCCAGCAGGCCGATGCTGGGGTGGCTGTGACTGTGCCACTGTACTCCAGCCTGGGCGGTGGAGTGGAACTCCAACTCAAAAAGAAAAAAATCTCTTACTTTATATTTCTTGTGTAAAACTTCCTATGATGATAAGAATGAGAGCAGAGGAAAAAATTGTAAAAAGTAATTTTAAAAAACTTTCATCATGATCTACATACAACTTAACTAGTTTTTGTTCCTTAACACTTCCTTTCAATCCTCGTTAACAAATTTATGAAAGTGTCCCACAGGGTAAGGGTTACTTCCTCTTAACTTCAGGAAAAGTGTGAGATTAAGGGACCCCCCAAAAGCCTTTGCTGCTTATCTTTCAGAAGAGGGAGTAAAACTGGGCATCCTTTAATTTTCCAAAGCTTACATGATATTTATAAGGCCCCATTTCTAAGCTTTTTGAGATATTGTGTCCAGGATGGCCCCAGGGATGAGGGGGAACATTCAAGTTGCATAGATTATAGGGTTTCTTAGTGGCCCAAATATAATACTGTTATAAAAACAGGAGCTGGACAGATCTTGTCTCATGTCTCCGGGTCTGTCTTATCACCACAGCTGCTGTCCTGAGATGGTTTCACCCCACTGGTCTCAGCCCCTACCCTGAAGCACACCTGTCCCCTTCCCTTAAATTCCCCACCTCACTCCACCAGCATTCCGGCTACAGCTCCCTCAGCCAATCAGGATCTCAAGCTATGGAGTCAAATTTGAGTCCAGTTCTTTCAGATGCTTTACATGAACATTAAATGGAAACCCACTCTTCCCTTAAACCTTCCTTTTCCTAATCTTCAGTCACAAACCTAAGGTCTATCTCAGTCCTATTTCTATTATCCCAACTGAAAATTTTGGCAATGCATTCAGGAACCCAGGTAGTCTAGCAATATTCAACAGTGGGCCTGAATTTAAAAAGCCACTAGCTACAGATCATGTTTTATGATGTTAGAAAAAGCTTTGAGGCATGTTAAAAAGATGATGTGGGTACAGCTATGCCTAAAAACAGTTTGTTTCCTTCAGGGCTTGGCTGGGTGCTGCACCTTGATCACCTGCTGCAGAGCAGACTGACTGTGTGGCCCAGCCAGGAGGACGGGGATCAAGGGAGCAAGATCTGCAAGCTGTACTTTTTGCTGGACTCCCACCCCTTGGTGTCACCCCCTCCAGCTGGTATGGCCTGGAGCACTTCATGAGAGGGGGTAAGGTGGTGCCTCCCCCCAAGTGTGCAGATGTTATGGGGACCACTCATCCAAAGGCCTGCTCTGTGCCAAGCCAGTCCTGATACTTCAGAGCACCCAGATGTCGGCTGCCCATGCACTGCCAGGATCTCCACTTGGGGACAAACCTACTTTTGCTCAGGCTGTTTTATGGTCATGAAGACACAGGAGCAAGACCGCCAGCTGGACTCCCAAGCCTGTCTACCTGGAAGCAAATACACAAAGACCTGTGTGCCCAAAACTGGGTGCAACCAGCACAGTGGGAGAGGATACTCCCTGTGCCCCATGGCCGTGTCCTTGATGGAGCCCTTTGCCAAGACAACAGCTGTGGAAGGGCAGGCCTGCCATCAGCCGTGAGACTGAGCATGCCACGCAGGCGGACCTAAAGCAGTCTGCGAAATCTAACATAAATGCCAGTGGAAATCACCAGCTCTGCTTTCAGGAAACCCAATCATCTGCCACATGCACTGTGTAGGATCAAGAAAGACTCTCTTTCTGCCCCTCTTGCACCACATCGTTAGTCTCCCTAACGGCCTAGAGACTGGAGAGCACCATCTGCGGAAACGTGAGCATGTGAGCGCAGGTCACCAGCCTTCTGGGCCGCAAGCCCCCAGCACATCGACCAGCATCAGCCCCGGAGTGAGGAACAGGAGTCCCGGAGGCCACTGCAGGAGGAAGGGCAGATCCCACAGAGCAGGAAGCAACCTCATGGCTCCGGGTCAGCTCAACTGAAATGCACCACAAGGGACGGGGAGGGCAGATCTTCCCATGACTACGGGTGGGGGGCTTACAGCCCCTGGGTCCTGTAGGGATGGAAGGAGGGGAACGGGAGGGCAGAGAAAGCCCAGCATAGACCACGGAGGCCCTCAGACTCTCACAAATGCCACTCCACTGGGGCACACATGAGCTGGGAGTTAAAATAAAACTCCCAAGCTGGGCTTGGTGGCTCAGCTGTAATCTCGCACTTTGGGAGGC
>JAPVLO010002465.1:0-34682 GCA_027257055.1 Cephalopachus bancanus
TAACCCCTCATTCTGCCCACATAACTCCAATTGTGTCATGATTCCCTTTTCTCTTTATCAGATTGATTTGATGACAGAGAAGTGGGTAGTTCTTGCCTCTGTGGAGGTTTTGCTATGATTTCCTCTGAAGCTGTGACAGCTGCCGTGTCTCGAATACAAAATGCCAGCCTTTAGTGGGGCAGCACCCCACAATTCCACAAAGATGCAGAAACAAAGGGCAAAGGTAGGATGGATGTTGGGGAGTAACCTGAGGGGCTCCCAGGAGATTCGGTGTGGGTACTCAATTTCTGAACATGCCTGAGCCTTCTGTCTCATGTGTCCCTCCCTGTGACAGGGACTTTGGTGTTTTGCAGTTGCCTGGTGTGGGTTTGAACAAAGGTGTCAGCTTCATGGGCATCCTCACACTGCTTGTCACTGTGTGACTTTGTCATGCCTCTGCGGAAAAGTTACATGTGGTACGGGCTTTCGTGTGAAATGTCACAAATGTTCATTTGGTGTTACATCAAAGCCTGTTCTGAGCATCTGGTGGGTTTTCTGAGTAAGAGGTTATTCTGTGAAAGCAGTGGGCTTTCTAGAACTGAGTGGGAAAAATCAATAATGATGGCTGTCCATTGATGAAATTGGATACGTTTTGTTAGAGGCTTTCAGCTGGAGGGTGTGGCTGGACAAATCCCCAGGATCCCAAACACTTTTGGGCAAGGGTGCAGATCTAATCCACCATCTGTACATCAAGGGTCTTTTTCCAGGCAGTGTCCCCTTCTGGGAGTCAGTCATGTGGGAGAGGATCACAAAATAGTGCAGATGGAACATGGATTCATAAGAGGACCCATTATGGGGGGAGCGTGACTCTGGTCATGGAGTCCTTCCCATCTCTACTTGGGGAAATAGGTTATGAGGGGCTTAAGTCTGGTGCCTGTTTAATTTTTTGTCTTTTTTTTGTAACTAGAAAATCCGGCAATTCACGAATGAACAAGACTGACCACTAGCCCCGAACATGAAGGCAATGGCAGGTGGTCACATCGATCATCAGCCTCAAAAACCCTCAAGAGCCAGAAATCTGGAGGAGCCATGGAGGGGGCCAGTGGGGCAGAGGGCCTCCCCACCAGAGGAGGAGGAGGGGGCCAGGATCAGTGGAGACCCGGGACTTTCAGTAACCACGGGGTCTGCGTGGCCCCAGACCATGCAGTTTTGATGGGGAAAACTGTGTTTATGTCTTGGGTGTTCTCACTTGTCCAAGGCTGGCCTGGTCTGTGTTGTTCTTATCTGGATGATTGGACCATTCAGACTCTCTGTGGAGCAGCCTTCTTGTCAGCCTCATTCTGTCCACCCTGGTGTTGGTCTGGCTTATTATTATCCCTCTTAAACCTAGAGTCCTTCCTCCTTGAATCCCTCTGAAAAATGGGTTCTGAACAGGATCATAGGTCTTGGATGTCCTTGCAACTAATAGGCCTTTGGTCTGGGTCTCCTCCCCAAAGCTGACGTCCATGTCCACAGCTCTGTCCTTGTGTTAAACTCACAAACTGCCTGTGATGGCCATGGCCTCACTGATACCTTCTCTCCCCATAGGTAAAATGCCAGGACTGCAGGGTTTTTGGGCACAGGGACAGGAGGACCAAGTGTAAAGTGCTGGAGTGGGGCCCTTCCCTTCCCCCCCCCGGGCTTCAATAAGGAGAAGGAGAACCTGATCCCTTCAAAACCCTGGCAACTTCAGGCCCCAGGGCCCCTGATGGAGACCTGCACAGGGACAGAACCCAGAAAGGGTGAGAATCCTGTGGGTCAGGGATGATGCTTGAGTGTCACAACCTGAGGAGACATATCTCCTGCTACTTTCTGTCCAGCTGTCTCAGGCACAGACAGGAAAACTCCAAAGAGTAACAGACAAGAGTCCCCTAACATCAGGGGCCACACTCAGCTCATTCTATTGTAAGAATCACTCAGGGGAGGGGCCCTGAGACACCTCGGCATGTTGCATGTGGCAGTCAAAGCAGTGATAGTGGCCAGAAGAAAGGAGAGAACCCAGATCAGGGCAGGAAAGGAGGGGTGACTTCCTCGAGGCAGGGTCTGCTTCTGAGATGAGGGAGGAGAGGCCTTGGAAAAGTTCAACATGGCTTGAACACCTCACTCACTCTCAAATGAGGGCTAAGACTGGGCTCCAGGATGGTGTCACTAGTGTGGACAGGAAGGAAGGTCAGGTGGGTCCAGACACTCTAGGCAATTTGTTCTGCAGGTATGAGGGGCAGCAGAGAGGAAGTCCTCTGCAGACATCTCTCAGCAGGTGCCCCGAGAAAGCACAGAGTACCTGGAAGGAATCGGCACAACCCTGTGCCTTCCTGCAGGTGAGTTTCATCCCAGACCCTGGGCTGTGTGAAATGTGGCAGGCATTGCCTTTACTACTTGGCCCCTTATGCTGGGGATGATGGTGAGACCCCAGCTGCCTTCAAGAGAACTGTGCTATTTGTGTGCTTTTCCCATTCTAGTTTCCAGCTTCTGTGTCTGAATCCTTGTTTTTGTCCAGTTATCTGCATGTTGGTTAGAAAATGCTACTGGGGCATTTCTGTCCATGTGTGAAGTGTTTTATCAGATGACTTCTGAGGTCCTACGTGCAGACAAGACATCCTTTCAACTGCTTTACAATCATCCAAATTACCATGCCAAAGGATGCATGCTGTGCACACTCTCCACATTGTGATGGGAAGTACTGTATTCCCTTGAGCTTACCACATACTTTATAAGGGACTTTAAAACAGTTTTGTAAACTTCACTTTGGGTTCAAGGGGTGCATGTGCAGACTTGTTACATGGGTGTATTGCTTGATGGTGAGGCTTGGGCATCTATCTAGCCTGTCACCCAGGGAGAGGGTGTGGTACCAGTGGATGAGTTTTTGTCTCTATTACCCATCCCCCCCTTTAGGAGACCCCAGTGTCTGTTGTTATCATTCTTACACCTGTGTGTGCCCAGGGGTTAACTTCTACTTATAGGTCAGAACAAACTGTTTTCAGTTTTTTTTTTTTTTTGAGTTGGAATCTCACTCTGTTGCCCAGACTGGAGTGCAGTGGTCGGGAGCGGCTGGGCTCTGGTGATCCTTCTGCTTCAGCCTTCCAAGTAGCTGGACTATAGGCACGCGCTACCACGCCCGACTATTAGTTTTAAAGAAATTGTTGTGTTTTATTTTTTACTTTTTGAGTCAGAATCTCACTTGTTGCCCAGTCTAGGGTGCAGTGGCATGATCATGGCTCACTGCAGCCTCAACCTCCCAAGATCTGATTATCCTTCTGCATTAGTCTCCCAAGTAGCTAAGGCTGCCACCATGCCAGCAATTGTTTTTTGAATTTTTGTAAAGACAAGGTCTTGCTATGTTGTCGAGTCTGGCCTCAAACTCCTTGGCTCAAGCAATTCTCTCATCCTCAGCCTCCCAAAGTGCTGCAATTGCATATGTGAACCACCACACTGGGCCTTAAAGGACATTTTAATTGTTGTATCTGTTAGAAAGCAAGAAAATCAGATTGGCATTTTATTTTTTTCCTCATGATTACCTTTGAAGTGAGAATCTCTGTGAAAGTTCAGTGACTATTTGTACATCTTTTTCTGTGAAATTTAATTTCAAATGACTGTCTCTTTACATTGGGTTGCCTCTATTTTGTGTCCTGATTTAGAAGAGATCCCAAAGCATTGGCTTTTTTTCTATTTATTACAATAGCACGTCACCTGTCCTTTATCCCTACCTGCTTATTTTGCCACATTTCTCTTTGATGTGTTGAGTGTGTGAGTCCCCTGCTGTAAACAGTGTGAGAATCCCAACTCCTGCTGTGTCTAATGTGAGGTCTCCTTCCCCACAGCAACCTATCAGGCTACTGCCTATCCAGACAGCCAGGAAGAGACCTGCCCTTCCTCCTGACCCCTCAGGTCTGCCCCCTGTCAAGACACCAAAGATGACATCATCCTGCCTCTCTTTTCAAAACAAAAGTCCTGAACTGGGCACCTATGGAGAAGCCTGGGGGTGTGGGAGGCACTTTACTGATGCCCCCAACCTGGCTCTGAAGATATCATCCTGGGACCCTACTCTCAGTCTTAGGTCAGCAGCCAACAGGCACGAGGTGGCCTTTTGTGGTGATCTCCAGCCTGTCATGAAGGAAACGTTCCACAGGCCTCATCTTTAAGCACAAGGCACACAGCACATTGTCTTTCTCTGGATTCAAAGCCCAGTCCACAGCTGGTCAGACAAACATGTGGACAGCTCTCCAATCTCAGAATCCAGCAACCTGTCAAGAGCCCTGCCAAGGTTCTCATTCAGACTTGTCAGATCTCTCCCAAAAATGTAAGACTCAGCTCCTTCTCACCCATCCTACTGAGAACTCAGCTTCTTGATCAGGGCACTGTTCAGGTTATCCAGGCTCCCCCCAGGAAAGTGGACTTAGGTCCCAACAAGCACCCGATGTGACTCCAAGGACAGCACCCTCAAGGACAACAACCCTAAAGACCAGCATTATCCCCCAATCCCCGCCCAGCTCAGATTGCCTGAACTCAGCTCAGGACCAAAGGGTCATTCAACCTCGACTGTCCTGTCATGTCCCAAGCAAGCCTGAAAGGGTTGCCTTCAAAGGCCAGCAGAGCTCCGGGCTCAGAAGGTTCCCCACTTCCAATCCTCCTGGGAATCCCACATCTGCTGGTCTGACCCCTCACATCTTAAAGGAATCTGAGGGCCAAGGCTCCCACAACTCATAGAGTGTTCTCTACGAGGACCTTCTGGTCTCCTCCTCTGAGGATACTGATGAAGAATGAGATGCCCCCAGGCAGGATGACCAGGCCTCAGGCCCATGTGATGAGAAGGTACTGAGCAGCTGAGTGGGGCACAGAAGAGGAGAGTGGCCAAGCAGTGAGCGCGTGCTCCCCTGATTGTGGCATGTGTGCAAATAAGACCCTCAGATAGTGTTGGGTATCAGCAGACAGACACTGCCTATTGACACAGAGGAAACTTAACCTGTATCAAAAATGGGGCTTCTGGCCAGGCTCAGTGACTCAGTTTGTAATCCCAGCATGTTGGGAGGCTGAGGAAAGTGGATTGCCTGAGCCTGCAGGTTCAAAGCCAGCCCAAGCAACTTGACAATACCTCATCTTTACAATAAATAAAAAATTACCTGGGCGTGTTAGGGCATGCCTGAAGTTCTGGCTACTTGGAAGGCTGAGGTGGAAGAATTGCCAGAGCCCAGCAGGTTGATGCAGGGATGGCCGTGAGCATGCCACTACACTCCAGCCTGGATGAAAGAGTGATTCCAACTCAAAAAACAAAAAGTAAAAATAAATGGGCTACTGAAACTGTCATATGAAGTCTTGTATGTTACATATAATTAGAGGAGAAAGCGAGCCAATGCAAGCAAAGAAGCTTACATTACAGCGTCAAGAGGGAGTTCTGAAATCTATCCATGTGAGTATAAGACACTGAAAGTGGGCAGCTCTGGGCAAGGTCCATGGTGGTTGTGGAATGTCTACATCTCTGAAATAGCACCCTCTCCTGGGTTACACCTTTTGACTCTGAGTGAGAATTTTAGTGGCAAGCTCTCTTAGCCTTGGAAAATGAGGAATTATACTTTTCTTGGAAAATTTCATTTTATTAGTAAATTCATTCAAATAGTTAAGTAACAGTGTCTCTCCATACCCTATACATTATTCCAGAGGATTAAGAAATGGGGGAGTTACGGTAAGATGGTAATTGCATAGGTGGATTTGTGAGACTCTCTGAACGTGAGTTCCCAAAAAGACTCTTACTTTTCTTCCCATAGCCCCCTGCCCACTGCCAGCCACACTGGTACGAGGCCCGGGGACCTTCGATCCCATGCAGGGCCAGATATTGCGGCCCCTGGCTGCTGCTGCTGCTCCACTATATGTGACTCCTGCCTGCGTGGGAGTCCCGGGTCTCGGCTCCCTGCCTGGCTACATTGTCTCGCCCAGCACCCAGCACCAAGCTGCCAGTCACCCAGGGAGGCTCTGGGCATCCGCCCCTCAGAGATAGCGATCCCATTTCTGGCTGAAGTACCCTGTGAGGGACCCAGGGTCACCATCTGCCCTTTGGAACTTTGGAGCTCTGGAGCCCTGGGCCCACCCTAGCTGAGGCACTCAGCGCACGACCCCAAGCTTGTGTATGGGAACAGAACCCCAAGCTTGTGTAAGGTGCTGATCAGAGGCTCCCAGCTCCAGAGGAGGGAATGCCTGACCCTCTCCTCCACTCCAGCCTGCTGGTGACACCCTGGATCCAGCACCCAGTTGTGCAGCTGATTCCCAGTGCCTCACGCCCAGAGACCCAGGCGAGTGGAGAGAACAGATCCCAAAAGTGAAGCTGCCATCTCGGCCATTCTCCAGGCAGATTTGCTTTGCCCCACCCACCTATCAGAGCCTTCATTTTGGTTCTTAAGGTAACATTGTTAAACAGGAGACAAAGCCCCTCCCCTACGCTGAACAGACAGAGACAACTAAGCATCACAGATCTCCCAGGCAGCAGGCTAGCTACCTGCAACAAAAACAAAGGGGGAGGCTGGAGATCAGAGCTGAAGTGATTTTAGACACTCAGGAAAGATTCCAGAGCTAGTCAGATCTCTTATTTTGACTTTTGATTTTATCATTCTGACTGTATGTTTTGCTCACTTTTGTTTGCTTCTGACTTACACTATCTGTTTCATGATTTTATTGGTCTGTTTCTGTGTAGCTACCAGTATTCTTTGGGGAATTTTCCTTCTGTGTTTTTTTCACTTCACTCCAGCCTTGTGTCTCCTTTTCACCTGTTATTTGGTATGTATGTCTGTTTTCCCTCTCACTCTTCTCTCTTTCTAACTTCCTATTGACCCACCCTTCCTCCATTATTCTCCTCTTTTGTACCTCCTTTTAATCCAGGGACCAAACCTACATAACACTGCACAGACAGATTGTAAGGCAGTGGGAAATAGGTTCCAGTGTACTCATACACCTGTTGGTGGATGCTGGAATCAGCATATAGATTCTGAATCACAACTTCTCCCTCAATTAAACCTCAGAACTGCAAAAAAGTATAGCCCGCAGCCACACTCCAACCTCAAAAGTGAACAAAGCCAGAGGAACCTCATAAGGAAGAACAAGAGATTATACAAGTGAAACAAGAGCAATCCCACCTTCCCTGAAAAACAGAATTAAAGAAGGGGAGGGATAGGAGGAGAGAGAGAGAAAAATCTGCACAAATGAAGAAAAACCAAGAGAAGAATATGGGTCTCTCCCAGACCCCTGGGAGGGCAGACACTGAGAAAATTGACTTCAGAATGCAAACAATGAAGAGCCCCCAGAATGACTGGTCTCAAACTACAAACCTAGATATAAAGGCATTAATGGAGAGACTAAAAAGAATTGAGGAGAGATAAGAAGAGACTAGGAAGGAGCTGATGTCTGAGATAACAGCAATAAAGAATACTGTGAATGAAATAAATAACAAACTGATAAGCATGGAAAGCAGAATTACCTAAGCAGAAGAAAGAAACTCAGAGCTTGAGGATCAAAATATAGAACTAACCCAAACTCTTAAAAACACAGAAAATAAACTAAAAAAGACAGAACAAAATCTTAAAGAGATGTGTGATTGCTTCAAGAGACAAACCTAAGAGTAATTGCCTTTCCTGAGGGAGAAAGAGAGACAGAGACCACACTGGAACAAACTTTCCATGAGCTCATTCAAGAAAACTTTCCTTATATATTCAGTGATGCAAAAATTCAAACACAAGAGATTCAGAGAACCCCTGCAGGACAACAAATGAGAAGACCAACTCCTCGGCACATAATAATTCACCTAAACAAAGTAGGCATAAAAGAAAAAATCCTAAAGGAGCAAGAGAAAAAGGCCAGGTCACCTATCATGGAAGACCAATTAGAATAGCAGCAGATTTATTTACAGAAAACCTGCAGGCTAGGAGAGCTTGGAGCCCTATCTTCAAAGTCCTAAAAGATAAACAATTTCAACCAAGAATAACCTACCCAGACAGATTAAGCTCCATCAGTGAGGGAGGATTAAAATCTTTCCCAGATATCCAATCCCTAAGAACTTATGCTGCCACCAAACCACCCCTGCATGAAACACTTAAGAAAGTACTAAACACAGAAGAAAAGGGGAAAAAAAGAACAACGTTCTTCACAAGAGTACAGGAAAAAGAATAAAATACATATGAACCAACCCCAAAACCAAAAGAAAGACAAAAAACCAAGTGGAAGAACAACAACTCTATAAGAACTCTATGATAGGGATGAACTCTTACATTTCAATAATTAGCCTGAATGTGAATGCACTAAATGCACCACTGAAAAGACATAGAATGGCAAAATGGATAAAATATCATCAGGCAATAATATACTGCCTTCAAGAGACCCAGCTCACTGGAAAGGACATGCACAGATTCAAAGTAAGAGGATGGGAAACAAATCTTCAGGCAAATGGAACACAAAAGAAAGGAGGAGTCATGATCCTAATTTCAGACAAAATACTACTTAAGCAATCAAAAATTAAAAAGATACAGAGGGCCACTACATAATGATAAAAGGTTCACTCCATCAACAAGAAATATCTATCCTAAACATATGCACCTAACGTAGGTGCACCAACTTTCATAAAGCAACTTCTAGGAAAATTAAAGAAAGATGTTGACTCTAACACCATCTTAACTGGGTACTTTAACACTCCACACAAAACCCTAGACAGATCATCAGGACAAAAAATCAGCAATGAGATCCAGAACTTCAATGTGACTCTTGACCAAATGGACTTAATTGATACCTACAGAACACTCCATCCAAAGACCAGAGAACACACATTCTACTCATCACCACATGGAACATAATCTAAGATCGACCATATAATTGGCCATATATCGAGCATAAGCAAATTTAAAAGGACTGAAATTTTACCATGCACCTTCTCAGATTACAGTGGAATAAAAATAAACATTAACAACAACAAGGTCCCCCACCAAACACACAAAGACATGGACACTAAACGGTATGATGCTAAACAACTCCTGGGTCAATGATGAAATCAAAACAGATATCAAAAGATACCTGGAAACAAATGAAAATGAAGAAGCATCCTACCAAAATCTCTGGGACGCCATGAAAACTGTAGTAAGAGGGGAATTTTATTTATTTATTTATTTATTTATTTATTTATTTATTTATTTATTTAGAGTTGGAGTCTCACTCGGTCACCCAGACTGGAGTGCAGTAGCTGCTCCCGGCCACTGCAGCCTCGACTTGCTGGGCTCTGGTGATCCTTCTGCCTCAGCCATCCTAGTAGCTGGAATTATAGGTGTGCACTACCATACTCGGCTAATTTTTTGATTTTATTGTGGAGATGACATCTTGCCTGCCCATGCGGGTCTTGAACCCGCAGGCTCAGGCAATCCACTCACCTCAGCCTCCCAAAGGCATGGGATTACAGCTGAGCCACAGAGCTCGGCAAAATTGTATCCCTACAAATGCACATGAAGAAAATGGAAGGATCACAAATTAACAGCCTAACAAGCCACCTAAGGAAGCTGGAAAAGCAAGACCACAAAAACTCTAATTTCAGCAGAAGAATCCAGATCACCAAAATAAATGCCCAAATCCAGGACATAGAAGACAAAAAGACAATACAAAAAATCAATGAAACAAAAAGCTGGTACTTCTAAAGGATAAACAAGATCTATGGTCCCCTGGCTAGACTGACCAAGAAAAAGAGAGAAAAAACCCAAATAAGCGCAATCAGAAACATAAAAGATGAAGTCACATCTGACCCTGAAGAAATACAAAAGATCATTAGAGACTACTATGTACACTTGTATGGAAACAAACTTGAAACCTCAAGGAAGTGGGGGACTTTCTGTCATCACACAACATACCTGGGTTGAAACAAGAAGAAATAGACCAACAACAATCAAGGAAATTGACTATGTAATAAGAAAACTAACAACAACAACAACAAAAAAAGCCCTCAAGCAAATGGCTTTCCAGCAGAATTCTACAAAACATACTAGGAGGAGATGGTATTTCAGGCAATTGAGAAAGATGGAACCTTCCCCAAATCATTTTATGAAGCTAACATCACATTGATACCCAAGCCAGGTAAAGGTCCAACAAAGAAAGAGAACTACAGGCCAATATCTTTAATGAACATAGTTGCTAAAATTCTCAACAAGATCTTAGTGAACCAGATTCAACAACACATCTCAAAAATCATCCATCGTGACCAAGTAGGCTTCATCCCTGGGATGCAAGACTGGTTCTACATTTGTAAAACCATAAATATAATCAAATACATCAACAGATGTCAAAACAAAAACCACATGATTATATCATTAGATGCAGAAAAAGCTTTTGATAAAATCCAGCACCCCTTCTTGATCAAAACCCTCGAACATCTAGGCACACGGGGAACATACCTCAAAATAGTAAAAGCCATCTACGAGAAACCCACAGCCAGCATACTCCTAAATGGACAAAAATTGGAATCATTTCCGCTGAAAACTGGGACACACTCTCACCCCTCCTGTTCAATATAGTATTGGAAGTCCTGGCCAGAAGAATCAGAGAAGAGAAGGCAATCGGGGTATCCAATAGGAAAAGAGGAAGTCAAGTTATCTCTCTTTGCAGATGACATGATAGTGTACCTTGGAAACCCAAGAGTATCTGTCAAAAATCTCCTTACACTGATAAAGGTCTTTGGCAAAGTCTAAGGATATAAAATAAATATGCAAAAGACAATTGCATTTCTTTACACCAATAATAAACAAATAGAAACCCACAAAACAAGCACAATTCCACTTGCAATAGCCACAGAAAAATGAAATACCTTGGCATCTTCCTAACCAGAGACGTGAAAGACCTTTACAATGAAAACTACAAAACTCTGCTCAAAGAAATCAAAGATGACACAAACAAGTGAGAAAACATACTATGTTCATGGATTGGAAGAATCAACATTGTGAATATGGCCATCTTACCTAAGGCAATCTACAGATTCAACACAATACCTATCAAATTACCAGCATCATTCTACTCAGACCTAGAAAAAAACAACACAAGAATTCATATGGAAACACAAATGACCAAGAATAGTCAGAACAATCCTGAGCAAAAACAAAAACAAAAACAAAGCAGGCGGTATCACATTATCAGACTTCAAACTTTACTATAAATCTACAATCATCAAAACAGGTTGGTATTGGTATAGGAACAGGCATATAGATCAGTGTAAAAGAATTGAGATTTCAGAAGCAAAACCTCAATTTCTCAACCAACTCAGCTTCGACAAAGCCTCCACCACCTACCACTGGGGAGAGGAGAACCTATTCAGTAAATGGTGCTGGGAAAACTGGCTGACCACATGCAGAAGATTGAAACAGGACCCCTGTCTATCCCCATACACAAAAATTAACTCCAAATGGATCAGAGACCTAAATGTAAAACCTCAAACCATAAGAACCTTAGAAAATGAAGGACATACCCTCATGGAAATTGGAACTGGCATCCAATTCCTGAACAAAACCCAAAACCCACAGACCATAAGAGATAAGATAGACAAGTGGGACCTCATTAAACTGACAAGCTTCTGCAAAGCCAAAGAAACCATCAAGAGAGCAGGGAGACAGCCTACAGACTGGAAAAAAGTATTTGCCAACTCCAGGTCTGACAAAGGCTTAACATCTTGGATCTACAAGGAACTCAAACGTGCTGAAAAGAAAAAACAAACAACCCCATTATAAAATGGGCAAAAGATATGAGCAGACACTTCACAAAGAAAGACATCCGAGCAGCCAACAGACACATGAAGAAATGTTCAACCTCACTAATCATTAGGGAGATGCAAATCAAAACCACACTGAGATACCACCTAACTCCAGTCAGAATGGCAATTATCAATAACTCAAAAAATAACAGTTGTTGGAGAGGGTGTGGCGAAAAGGGAACACTTCTACACTGTTGGTGGGAGTGTAAACTAGTGCAACCTCTGTGGAAAGCAGTGTGGCGATTCCTAAAAGCTTTAAATATCAACCTCCCATATGACCCTGCAATCCCACTACTTGGAATATACCCTGAAGAACTCAAATCACTCCATCAAAAAAATACCTGTTTATCACAGCATTGTTCTCAATAACAAGAACCTGGAACCAACCATGCTGTCCATCAAAAGAGAACTAGATTTAAAAAATGTGGTACATATACACGATGGAATACTATGCAGTCATAAAAAAGAACAAAATCATGAATTTCACAGCAACCTGGATGGAACTAGAGTTTATAATACCGAGTGACCTCTCACAGAAACAAATATCTGAGTATCACATGTTCTCACTCATATAGTGGACCTTGATCATCCAACGTACCTCCATAAGAAAATTACTGACAATGGTGGGAAAATGTGGGGGGAGGGGAGGGAGATGGGACTAATGGTAGTAAACATTTGTCTGGGGACGGGGAGACACCTCTTATCAACAAGGGTGCCTGAATGAAGCATGTTTGTATATGTAACCCTTAACTGTACCCCAGAATTTCATAATAAAAATATTGATTTTTTAAAAAAAGGAAATGGGTATTGGCTGGGCAAAGGGTCTCACACCTATTACCCCAGCACTCTGGGTGGCCAAAGTGGGATGATGGCTTGAACCAAAGAATTTGAGACCAGCCTGGGTCACATAATAAGACCTCATCTGTACAAGAAAATCAATAATACCAGGTGTGGTAGCTTACCCCTGTAGCTCCCAGATACTCAGGGAACTGAGACTGGAGGATAACTTGAGCCCAGGGTTTGGAAGCTGAGGTGAGCTGTGATTCCACCACTGTGCTTCAGTTTGGGCAAAAGAGCCCTGAGGAAGGAAGAAGGAAGGAAGGAAGAAAAGAATGAAGGAAGGGAGAAAGGAATAAATGGGGGAATTCCTCAGGTTATTTTATGAAGGTACTTTAACACTGATCTCCACTATGATGGTGATGAGGTCTCCACCTACAATTGGCAAATAATAGGCATGTTTCTAATATTATTATCATACCATAAATAAAAAATACTCTCAATTTCAAATGAAATTTGAAATATTCTTTTACCTTGTATATTTTCTTATTAAATCTTATTATAGCCAGGTGCCGTGGCTCATGCCTATGATCTCAGCACTTTGAGAGACAGAGGCAAGTGGACTGTCTGAGCCAAGGAACTTGAGGCTAGTCTGGGCAACATGGTGAGACTTCTTCTTTAAAACCAGTTTTTAAAAAAGTATCCAGCAATGTAGCGTGCACCAGTTACTTGGATAGCTGATGCGAAGGGATCGCCTGAGCCCAGTTGGTCAAGGTTGTGGTGGTCATGAGCATGCCTCTGTACTCCAGCCTGGGCAACAGAATGAGAATCCTACTCAAAAACAAAAACCAAAGAAAAATTAAAAAAATAAAAATTATTATAAGATGATGTATAGTTTTTATTTTTATATGAATAAAATTATCTGAGCTATAACATATTATGGAATGTTGACATTTCCTTATCAATTCAGGCCAATATATTTTACTATCCATCAACAGATTTTATTTACCTGAGTATTGAGGACCTTGTCACACAATGTCCTCCACAAATGACACTTGCATCCAGAGCTCATAAGAAACACAAACTCTTGGGTACAAGCCAGCCCTGCTGAATGTATATCTGCCATTCAGTAGCAATCCCAGGTTTTTCATATGTCAGTTAAAGTGTGGTAAGCACAAAAATTGACTGATTCTAAATATGGCTGCACGTTGTGATGAGCATGTTGGCTCACACCTGTATTCCAGCACTTTAGGAAGCCGAGGTGAGGAGATTTGTTGAGCCTGGAAGTTAGAAACCAGCCTGGGAAACATAGTGAAACTTCCACTCTACAAAATTTTTTTTAATAATTAGCTGTGTGTGATGGTGCACGCCTATAGTCCCAACTACCACAGAGACTGAGACAGAAAGATACCCTGAGTCCAGAAGGCTGAAGCTGGGTTGAGTCATGCCGGTACCACTGCCCTCCAGCTGGGGTGACAGAGTAAGACCCCAGCTCGAAAAAAAAAATGACTGCATACTGGAATCACCTAGTGTGCTTCAAAAACTACTCCTGACTGGATCCTAACCCCAGACATACTAAGTCCAGGATGAGCCCTGGGTATAGAGACTGTTAAACCATCTGTGGTTCATTCAAGCATGTGGTAAAGGTTAAGAAACACCAGAGGGGGAGGTCAAGGGAATGCTTCATGACCCACCTTCTCCCTCTTTCAACTTGGAAGAAAATTCTGTCCTGAATCAAGAGAAAGCAGCTGACTCCAAGAGCAGGATTTCCCTGGGAGGAACAAAGCCCATGTCTATCTGCTTTCTTCTTGGAGCTTCTGTCTCAGGAGAGCTTCACTGTCTCCCTAGGACCCTGTCATTGTTGACGGATTCAGCGTTTCCTCTTGGTTGAGGCCTTAAACCCATGGACAGACAAAGGGCCATCCAGAAATCAGATTGACCCACTCAAGTGATCTTCACTGCTTGGGGTGGGGGCATGAAATATCTGTTACAAGAGAGCTGTTGCTGCAACTTTGGTCACCCAAATTGCTGTAAGAGGATTTCTCTGACCCAGAAGCAACACTCCAAGGACACCATGGATGGGTGCAGGATGATAAGTTTACAGAAGACCGAAAGGTTCTGGGTCCCAGTGAGTTCTGTCAGTTCCTCTGTCCCCTACCTACCTCAGTGAGTGAAATAATCCTCAGAGAAGGTGATACTGTGAGGCCTGCAATCATCTGTGAAGTTTTTATTTTATTATTATTTTATTTTGACACATGTCTATAGCATGGGTTGTCCCAGACTGAAATGCAGTGGTGGGATCACAGCTCACTGTAGCCTTGACCTCCTGGGCCAGGTGTGCACCACCACACCTCACTAATATTTTATTTTATTTATTTTATCTGTGTAAAGACAGAGTTTTACTATGTTGCCCAGGCTTGGCTTGAACTCCTGGCCTCAAATTATTCCCCTGCCTTGGTCTCCCACAGTGCTTGGGTTATAGACATGAGCCACTGTGCCTGGCCACCTGTGACATTTTGATGAATCCTGTTTAGGTTCCACAAAAACGTTCTCATGAGGTTGGGTCTAGTAATGACTGGTTTTACTGAGTGTCTTGGATGTTTTAGAGGCAGATAAAGAAAGACAATGTCTAATAAAAACTTGTGCAGGAATCTTGAGCTCAAAATCCAACCTGGTGTGAATTTTGGGTTTGTGTTAGCATGTTATTTTTACTGCCTTGATGGTCTTTCCCCCCTTTGTCTGGTTGGATCAGTTTGACACATCTGGGAGTGAATAAGTTTGAAAGTGAATATTTATCCTGTATAAAAATCACATATATATTTATTTTGAGTCAGAGTCTCACTCTGTCACCCAGGCTGGAAAAAGGAGCAGAAAATTCCAAACAAATCGTGTTACTGCTGTATTACTTCATTTTTATATAATTTTTAAAAAATCAATATTTAAAAAAATGATATTGTGGGGTACAGTTAAGGGTTAGGTATACAAATATGCTTCATTCAGGCTCCCTTGTTGATAACAGGTGTCTCCCTGTCGCCAGACAGATGTTTGCTACCATTAGTCCCATCCCCCTCCCCCCCACATAGTTTCCCACTACTGTCAGTCATTTTCTTATTGTAGCATATTGGATGATCAAGGTCCACTATATGAGTGAGAACATGTGATACTCAGATATTTGTTTCTGTGAGAGGTCACTCGGTATTATAAACTCTAGTTCCATCCAGGTTGCTGCAAAATTCATGATTTTGTTCTTTTTTATGGCTGCATAGTATTCCATCGTGTATATGTACCACATTTTAAAAATCCAGTCCTCTTTTGATGGACAGCATGGTTGGTTCCAGGTTCTTGCTATTGTGAACAATGCTGCGATAAACATACGTGTGCAGGTATCTTTTTGATAGAGTGATTTGAGTTCTTCAGGGTATATTCCCAGTAGGGGATTACAGGATCATATGGGAGGTTGATGTTTAGAACTTTTAGGAATCGCCACACTGCTTTCCACAGAGGCTGCACTAGTTTGCACTCCCACCAACAGTGTAGAAGTATTCCCTTTTCGCCACACCCTCTCCAACAACTGTTATTTTTTGAGTTATTGATAATTGCCATTCTGACTGGAGTTAGGTGGTATCTCAGTGTGGTTTTGATTTGCATCTCCCTGATGATTAGTGAGGTTGAACATTTCTTCATGTGTCTGTTGGCTGCTCGGATGTCTTCCTTTGTGAAGTGTCTGCTCATATCTTTTGCCCATTTTATAATGGGGTTGTTTGTTTTTTTTCTTTTCGGCATGTTTGAGTTCCTTGTAGATCCAAGATGTTAAGCCTTTGTCAGACCTGGAGTGGGCAAATACTTTTTTTCCAGCCTCTAGGCTGTCTTCCTGCTCTCTTGATGGTTTCTTTGGCTTTGCAGAAGCTTGTCAGTTTAATGAGGTCCCACTTGTCTATCTTATCCCTTATGGCCTGTGGGTTTCGGGTTTTGTTCAGGAATTGGATGCCAGTTCCAATTTCCATGAGGGTATGTCCTTCATTTTCTAAGGTTCTTATGGTTTGAGGTTTTACATTTAGGTCTCTGATCCATTTGGAACTAACCTTTGTGCATGGGGATAGATAGGGGTCCTGTTTCAATCTTCTGCATGTGGTCAGCCAGTTTTCCCAGCACCATTTACTGAATAGGTTCTCCTCTCCCCAGTGGTAGGTGGTGGAGGCTTTGTCGAAGCTGAGTTGATTGAGAAATTGAGGTTTTGCTTCTGGAATCATTGATATATAATTTTAAAAGATGTCGAGACTTGTCTGTCCTTTGGAAGTTAGAATTGTGGTCATTCACTGGAGGGAGTGATTGGTAGGGGGCAAGGCAACTTCCTGGAAGAGGCAGGATGGATGATGTTCTGGTTTGTGATCCTGAGATTGCACATGGAGGTGTGTTGTGATGAAGTTTTACTGAGATGTAAGTTCATGACCAGTGCACTTCACATTAACAATTCTTTAATACAGATATAAAAGTTAGTAGGCTGTAATAGAATACAGATTGAGTGCCATCATATTGTACAGGTGTGATTAAATCTATCAAATAACAACACTTTTACTAGTTTTTAAAAGTGTGATGCATTTTCCAGGTTGATATCTAAGAGACACTGAATATACAGTCTCCAAAGTAAAAGGGGTAAAAGGTAGAATTGCTTTCCAAATTAATACAGAAGAAGTGAATATCAACACATTGAGAAAATATACGTGTGATGGGCATCTATGATAAATTGATATAGCCATTCCCCCAAATATACACATGTGTGATTAATATAAAATTTTTATCATTAATAGAAAATAGATATTATGTATAAGTGGACCAATTGCTCCTGTTAAAGTAAAAAAAAATATCATTTTCAATAGGATATTTTATTTATTTTATTTTTTAAACATGTTTTTATTATAAAATTATTGGGTACAGTTAATGGTTAGGTATACAAATGTGCATCGTTCAGGCACCCTTGTTAATAAGGGGTGTCTCCCCATCCCCAGACAGATATTGACTACCGTTAGTCCCACCTCCCTTCCCTCCTACCCCCCCATAGTTTCCCACCACTGTCAGTCCTTTTTTTATAGTTTATGGTAGATGTTCAAGGTCCACTATATGAGTGAGAACATGTGATACTCAGATCTTTGTTTCTGTGAGAGATCACCCAGTATTATAGACTCTAGTTCCATCCAGGTTGCTGCGAAATTCATGATTTTGTTCTTTTTTATGGCTGCGTAGTATTCCATGGTGTATATGTACCACATTTTAAAAATCGAGTCCTCCTTTGATGGACAGCATGGTTGTTTCCCAGGTTTTTGCTATTTTGAACAATGCTGTATAAGAGATAAGATAGACAAGTGGGACCTCTTTAAACTGACAAGCTTCTGCAAAGCCAAAGAAACCATCAAGAGCACAGGGAGACAGCCCACAGACTGGGAAAAAGTATTCACCAACTCCAGGTTTGACAAAGGATTAACATCTTGGATCAATAGGATATTTTAATAGATACAGCTAAAATAGAAGAATACTTACTAGGTAATTATAACCAGTTGGTTTAGAACCTCTAAATAAAATGGGTAAGATAGAGAGTAACTTTTAATGATGTCTAAGGAGTAAAGTAGAAAGAACAAGAAAACAGGCCAGATGCAGTGAAGAGACCCCAGGGAGAGGAATCCCTCTTCTGGAATATGTCTACTTTTACACAAACTTTGAAGATTACTCCTAATAACTCAAATATTTTTAAGTACATTCAATTGGATTTTTTAAAGAAGATACCTAATATGTAAGGATTCAAATCGAAAATGAAAAATATCTTCCACGTAAATATTGCCAACTGGACACATAACATGGCATTGTGTTGGGGTTTCAGGTTGTCCAGGCTAAACCAGCTTCCCCAGGGGAACTTCTCCCTTCCATCTATTTCCCATCAAAGATGTATCGTGGGTACCTTCTGGAGCTTAGTAAGGGGGTTGTGGCCACATACTCACAAGACATGTATCAGGAGAAGGCTGGTGGCTTGGACCAGGTACAGTGGGGGGTTCAGATGACCCAGTGGGTCTCCATCCAAAGACCATTATCAAAATGTGGGGAATTCTTGCCCTCTCTTATCACAGTATACTGGCTAGATCCGTTACTAGTTAGCTGTTCCTTACACAAGGGAGTTTAGGATAACCTTTGTTTTAAGGTTTAGGAGACTTGCATCTGGGCTGTGGCAGCCTTGTCTCCTGAAGATCCCGGGGCTAGGATGTGCCATACCACTCAGGGACAAGTGGTGTCAGCCTTGGGAGAAACTTGGGTGGCTTTGTGGTAATCTCATGGCCACAGTATGTCTCTTACACTATATTACATGTGGGCTACACATACTGAACTAAAATGGGGCTTGAAGCTGTTGTTCTAATTAGTATAATTTTCGATTTCTTAATTGGCAATTTCCCAATACTATTGATAGATGGAAAAC
Organism: Cephalopachus bancanus; assembly: GCA_027257055.1. Lineage (NCBI taxonomy): Eukaryota > Metazoa > Chordata > Mammalia > Primates > Tarsiidae > Cephalopachus > Cephalopachus bancanus. The sequence goes on from JAPVLO010002465.1 coordinate 19,005, forward strand.
TAACAGTTTGAGTCTGTATCTCTACCCAGGTGCTTATATAATTCATACACACAATTATATATGTATATATAGAAACAAATACACACATGATGGAGAAAGAGAGACAGAGGGGAGGAAGAGGGAGATAGACATAGGTAGTGAGGGGAGAGGGAGAGAGAAGGAGGGAGAGAGATGGAGGGGGTAGATAGGGTAAGAGAGACAGAGGAGAGAAAACAGAGGGAGAGAGAGTCAGAAGGAGCGACAGCCAGAGGGAGAGAGAGATGGAGGGAGAGAGCCACTGAGGAGGAGGAGTGGAAGAGCAAGGGGGGAGAGGAGACTGGGAGAGAGATATGAGGGAGAAAGCAACACAGAGAGAGTGACAGGGGGAAGGAGAGAGGGAGAGAGATGGAGAGAGAGATGGGGGGAGAGTGATAGAGAGAGAGAGAAAGAGACAGAAAGCTGGAGGGAGAGAGAGTGGGACAAAGACAGAGGGAGAGAGAGATGGAGGGAGAAAGCAACAGAGGGAGAGAGTGATGGGGAAGGAGAGAGAGGGAGGGAGACAGAAGGAGAAAGAGAAAGGGAAAAAGTCAGGGAGAGATGGTAGGAGAGAGCAATGGAAGGAGAGTGACAGAGGGAGAGAGATGGAGAGAGAGAGAGGGAGAGAGAAAGAGAGAGAGAGAGGAGAGAGTGATAGACAGAGGGAGAGAGTGAGGAGGGAGAGAGAGGGGCAGAGAGAGAGAGAGAGAGGGAAAGAGAGAGAGAGAAAGACAGAGGGAGAAATGGAGGGAGAAAAAAACAGAGGGAAAGAATGACAGAGGGAGGGGAAAGGAAGAGAGGAAGAGGGGGGAGAGAGCAATGGTGGGAGAGAGTGACAATGGGAGAGAGACAGATGGAGAAGAGAGAGAGAGAGAGAGAGAGAGGGAGAGGGGTGAGAGAGAGAAAAAGGAAGAGAAAAAGAAGGGAGAGTAAGACTGAGGAAGAGAGAGAGATGGCAGGAGAGAGATGGAGGGAGAGAACAATGGAGGAGCAGAGTGACAGAGGGTGAGAGAAAGGGAGGGGGAGAGGGAGATAGATAAGAAGAGAGAGGGAAGGAAGAGAGAGAAAACAGACAAAGAGAGGGAGATGGCAGTAGAGAGATGGAGGGAGAGAGAGAGAGATAAAGGGAGAAAGTGATGGAGGGAGAGAGAGGCAGAGAGAGAAAGACAGAGGGAGAGAGAGATGGAAGGAGAGAGTGGCAAAGGGAGAGAGAGAGAGACAGAAGGCAAGAAAGAGGGGAGAGAGAGAGAGGGAGGGGAGGGGAGAGAGAAAGGGAGAGAGAGAGTAAGAGAAAGAGAGAGAAAGACAGAGGCAAAGAGAGAGTTGGAGGGAGAGAGACAGAAATAGAGAGAGAAAGCTGGAGGAAGAGAGAGATGGAGGGAGACAGCGAAAGAGGGAGATAGAGAGAGGAGAGTGTGAGAGAGAAAGCAGGAGGGAGAGAGAGTGGGAGAAAGAAGGAGAGGGCAACAGAGGGAAAGAGTGACAGAGGGAGAGAGACAGACTGAGGGAGTAAAAGGGAGAGAGAGGGAGAGGGGGAGATGGAGGGAGAGAGAGATGGAGAGAGAGAGGGAGAGACAGAAAGATGGAAAGAGGAAGATGGAGGGAGAGAGCAACAGAGGGAGAGAAAGAGTGAGAGAGAGATGTAGGGAGAGAGATGTGGGGAGAGAGCAACAGAGGGAGAAGGGGAGAGAGAGAGAGAAAGACTGAGGAGAGAGAGATGAAGGGAGAGAGAGAAAGACTGAGGGAGAGAGAGATGGAGCAAAACAGTGACAGAGGGAGAGGGAGAAAGATGGAGGGAGAGAGAGAGAGATAGAGAAGGAGAGAAAGAAAGAGAGGGAGACAGAGGGAGAGAGACTGAGGGAGAGAGGGTGATGGAGGGGGAGAGAGGGAGAGAAGAAAGAGAATAAGAGGGAGAGAGGAGAGATGGAGGGAGAGAGCCAAGGAGCGGGGGGGGGATGATGAGAAAGGAGGGAGAGATGGAGAGTAACAGAGGTAGAGAAGAACAGAGGGAGAGTGTGATGGAGGGAGAGTGTGATGGAGGGAGACAGAGAGGGAGAAAGTGAAGGAATGATGGAGAAGCACAAGGGGGCGAGAGATGGAGAGAGACTGCCAAAGAGGGAAAGAGAGAGAGGCAGAGTGAGAGAGGTGGAGGGAGAGACGAGAGAGAGAGAGAGAGAGAGAGAGAGAGAGAGAGAGAGAGAGAGAGAGAGATGAGATGGAGGGAGAGAGCAATGGAGGGAGAGAGGGACAGAGGGAGAGAGTGATTGAGAGACAGAGAGAGATGAGGAGAGAGAGAAAGATGGAGGGAGAGAGAGATGGCAGGAGAGAGCAATGAAGGAGAGGGGGAGAAGGAAAGAGGGAGGGAGAGAGTGAGAGAGAGGAAAGGAAAGAATGACGGGGGGAGAGAGTGAAGGAGGGAGACAGATGGAGGGAGAGAGTGACAGAGGGAAAGAGAGATGGAGGGAAAGAGAGAATGAGAGAGAGAGAGAGGGGGAGGAGGAGAGAGAGTGAAAAAAAGATTGAGGGAGAGGGAAATGGAAGGAGAGAGCTATAGAGGGAGAGCTGGAGAGAGAGAGAAAAGGGAAGGAGAGAAAGAGAGAGAGAGGGAAGGAAAGAGCGACAGAGGGAAAGAGTGACAGAGGGAGGAGTGACTGAGGGAGAGTGTGATAGAGGGAGAGAGAGACAGGGAGGGAGAGAGAGAGAATGAGAGAGATAAAGAGAAAGATGGAGGGAGAGAGAGAGATGGGGGGAGACAGCGACAGAGGGAGAGAGTGACAGAGGGAGAGAGAGAGAGATGGGGGGGAAGAGAGAGGGAGAGAAAGGGAAGGAAAGAGAGAAGGCAAAAGACAGAAAGAGAGATGGAGGGAGAAAGCAATAGAGGGAGAGAGGGACAGAGGGAGACAGAGAAACTGAGAGAGAGAGAGAGAGGGAGATGGAGGGAGAGAGAGGGAGAGAGAGAGAGAGAGGGAAAGAGAGAGGGAGAGGGAGAGAGAGAATTGGGGGGAGAGAGAGAAAGACAGAGGGAGAGAGATGGAAGGAGAAAACTTTGGAAGGGGCGGGGAGAGAGAGAGGGGAGAGAGATGGAGGGAGAGAGAAAGAGAGACAGAAAAAGAAAGAGAGAGCAATGGAGGGAGGGAGAGAGAGAGAAAGACAGAGGGATATAGTGAGATGGAGGGAGAGAAAGACAGGAGAAGAGAGAGGCAGAGAGAGAGGGAGAAAGGGAGAGAGGGAGAGAGAAGGTAAGAGGGAGAGAGATAGAGGGAGGGAGAGAGATAGAAAAAGGAGGGAGGGGAAGAGAAGGAGAGAGGGAGAGAGAGAGGGAGACAGAGGGAGAAAGTGACAGAGGAGAGAGTAACAGAGGGAAAGAAAGATGGAGGGAGAGAGAAAGATTGAGGGAGATAGAGATGGAGGGAGAGAGCAATGGTGGGGGAGAGTGATGGAGGGGGAGAGAGAGAGTCTGAGGAAGAGATAGTGAGAGAGATGAGGGAGAGATAGGGAGAGAGAAAGATGGAGGGAGAGAATGGGGAAAGGGGAGAAAGTGACAGAGGGAGAGAGATAGGTAGAGAGAGAGAAAAAGGAAGGAGAGAGATGGAGGATGAGAGCAACCAAGGGAGGGAGGGACAAAGGGAAAGAGTGAAGGAGGGAGAGTGAGAGAGTCTAAAGGCGAGAGAGAGAGAGAGAGAGAGAGAGAGAGAGAGAGAGAGAGAGAGAGAGAGAGAGAGAGGGAGAGAGGGGGGGATAGAGGGAGGAGAGAATGAGAGAGAGATGGAAGAAGGGGGAGAGAGAGTGAGAGAAAGATGGGGGAGAGAGAGAGGGAGGAGATGGCAGAGGGAGAGAGTGATGGGGGAGAAAAAGAGTGAGAGGGAGAGAGAGAAAATGGGAGGGGCAGAGATGATTTGAGACAGTGGCAGAGGGAGACGGTGACAGAGGGAGAGAGAGACGACAGAGGGAGAGAAAGACAGAGGGAGAGGTGGAGGGATTGAGCAAAGGAGGGAAGGAGGGATGGGGGAGAGAGTGATGGAGGGAGGGGGGAGAGAGAGTGGAAAATGGAGGGAGAGAGGGAGAGAGAGACAGAGGGAGAGAGATGGAGGGAGAGAAGGAGAGAAAGAGTGAGGGAGAGAGCTGGAGAGAGTTACAGAGGGAGAGAGTGACAGAGGGAGAGAAAGAGTAAGAGAAAGATGGAGGGAGAGAGCGATGGAGGAAGAGAAATATGGAGGAAGAAAACCCACGGAGGGAGAAAGGGGCAGAAGGAGAGAGTGGGAGAGAGAGAGAGATGAGGGAGAGAGATGGAGGTTGAGAGCTACAAGGGAGAGAGGGACAGAGGGAGAGAGTGAAGGAGGGAGAGAGAGAGAGACTGAGGGAGAGAGAGAGGGAGATGGATAGATAGAGAGAGAGGGAGAGAGAGAGGGGTCAGAGAGATGGAGGGAGAGAGCAAGAGGGAGAGCTTGAGAGAGAGATGGAAGGAGAGTGACAGGGGGAGAGAGAGAGTGAGAGAAAGATGGAGGGAGAGCAAGACGGAGGGAGATGATGGAGGGAGAGAGTGACAGATGTAGAGAGAGATGGAGGGAGAGAGAGTGAGGGAGAGATGGAGGGAGGGGAAGAGAGAGTGAGAGAAAGATGGATGAAAAGAGAGAAAGCGAGGGAGAGAGTGACAGAGGGAGAGAGGGGGGAGACAGAGAGGCAGACAGAGTGAGTGAGAGAGAGAGAAAGATGGAGGGAGAGAGAAGGAGGGAGAGACACAGAGACCAACAAAGAAAGAATTGCTTTTAATGCCTGTTCCTGCAGGGCTTCAAGATGAATGACAGTCACCACCAGAAACTCCTTCTCCAGTTTTATGAAACATTTTCTACATTCCCTTAAGCATTTAAATGGGGAAAAAGTATTCTGTCAGGTCAAGGTTACACACTCAATAACTTTTCAATAATCTCCAGGTTTTTTCTGGACCCAGAAACATTAATACAACTTCAATAACATAAGTATTATCAGCACAGTCATACAATATTGCATTTATAATAGCTATTTATTGCATATTTGTGAGCAGAAATTAATTCTGTCTTGTTCCCACTCTCTAGTTTTGTGAAATGTGTCAATACCGAGAGGAATTAATGACTAGATAACTAGCCACTGTGAAGACACATATACTTTACATGTCTCTGATTTGGTGTTCCTTATCACAGCACATGGTGCCTGGACACTCTGGGGTCCTGGCTCATGAGAACATAAGGGCTGACCATGGGGAAATGCAGCGATGAGGGCAGAGATGTTCACCAGCAACAAGCTGGGGTTATTCAAAAGTCAAGTAAATGTGAAAGGCAGAAGAGAGAGTGCACAGAGACACAAAATTGCTCACCAGGACGAGGATGCTTAGAGTAGCCATGGTATCAGGGGGAGGATCTGGCAGAGAAACTGTTGCAATGAGGATGTTGGACCCACTGCCTTTCCCTGTACAGGACCAGAACCATGGAGCCGCTGACCCAGAGCTCAAGCCCAGTAGAGAGAACATTGCAAAGTGACAACTGTGGGACATACAGAGAGTCAGCGATTTCCTCACAAAGTACCATGTAATAGTAGCTATGATCTCTTTGCTTTGTGCTGTTTTTGTTGTTTCACTTTCCAGTCGCATGAATAAGAATTACAATGTTTATCAGCATGATCAGGGTCCAGGAGAAGATACTGGAGGTGCCTATGTACTTCGGAGCTTTTACTTGAAGCCCTACTCACCTGGAGCTCCCGGGACTGACAGTTATGGCATGGAAGGTACTCAAGAGGCTGATGGTGCCCATGGACACATCCCTACCCACTCTGTGAAGACAGAAAACAAGTTATATCCAGCATCATGGAAGAAATCTTACAGCCTCAAAGCTGTCATGGTCTGGGGAACTCCTTTTGAAGTTGGCAACATTCAGGTGCTTGAGAATGGAGCCTGTGACTCTCAGTCTGCATCCTGTGAAGCAAAGAAAGAGATAATGGTAAGAAGAGAGCAATTCCCCAGAATTCCAGCTGTGGTCTGTAATAGGAAGATCATTCCTATGGCCAGATCCTTGGGGTGGTGCATCCTACCATTTCCTGGTATCTTTGGAGACAGAGATTCCTGCATGGCAATACAAGGTATTGAGCTACACATTTTAGTGTCATCTAAAATCCAATATTCTCCTCTTACATGAGCAACCATGTAGAAATATTTAATTAATTTTTTCATTTATTTGCAATTTTCCGAAAGTTGAATGTTGTATACTTTACAGGTTTCTTATAAAATATGAGTAACTGTTATAAAGACCACACATGTAGTAAATCTTGAATTTTTATAACTCCATGAGGCAGAAAACACCATTATTTCCTTTAGAAAGATGAGCAGCTCATAGGCAGGTAAATGTTACTGATTTGTCTAAATTGAAATATTTCTAATGAGCAAAATGGGGTCACAATCTGTTTAAGTGGTTGAAAATGTAACACATTTAAAAAGTATAGATTGCAACGTGACTAGTTTACTGTGCTTTTTAAACACTAATGATGTGTGCATGCCATTTTAGATTGGTGGTACATATACACAATTGAATATTATGCAGCCATAAAGAAGGACAAATATATGGACTTTGCAGCAACTTGGATGGATTCGGAGTCAATCATACTCAGTGATTTATCACAGAAACAAAGAACTGAATTCCATATGTTCTCACTTGTAAGCTGATTTGAACAATTATAATGCTATAAGAAAGCGATTGGCAGTAGTGGAAAACTGTCAGGGGAGGGAGGGTGGGACTAGCAGTTCAGGGAAACTGCTAGGGAGGGAGGGGCATACCACATCAACAAGGGTACCTGCATGATCAGTGTTTGTATACCTAACCCTGAATTGTCCCCCACATCTTTATAATAAATAAACAACAAATAAATACATAAAAAATTTAAAAAGCATGAAATGCATTTTCATTAACACTTGAATTAAAAGCCATTAATCCCTGCTACAAATTAAATTAGGGACCCTTAGGAATTGGTAGAGAGTTTAGGGTCTCCATTCCCCCCCCCGGATTTTCAGCTCATTTTTCAGGAATTATTTTTTTCTTCCTTGTGTATTTCTGGTACTGGATCAGGCTTCATCTCAGAAGAGTCTCTTTTTCCAACATGCCCACTCACCCAGACTTCTGAGGACCTGACTTCCTTGTCCCAGCACTTTGGGAGGCCGAGGCAGGAGGAATGCTTGAACCCAGAAGTTTGAGACCAGCCTGGGTAACATAGCGGGATCTCCTTTCATATATATATATATTATATATATTTATTAAAAAAAAAAAATAGCTGGGTATAGGGGCATACGCCAGTAGTCCAGCTACTTGGAAGGCTGAGGTGGAAGAATGCTTGAGGAGGTCGACTTCGAGAAGATTGAGGCTGTGGTGAGCCATGATGGTGCCACTGTACTCCAGCCTGGACATCTGAATGAGACCCTGACTCAAAAAAGAAAATAGTTAATGAGTCCTGGTTGCCAGTCAGTAGGCTTACTTTGAGATCACAACAACCTGTGCTTGTAGGGAAAGGTCACACCATCCCTGAGATGTGGGTTTGTGATCTATGATCTCACCTTTCAGAACGGCAATTATCTTCTCACATGCCACTGTGAGAGGTCAGCCTTGGGGGAAAGGGGGAACATTTGTGAAAAAGTTTTTTTTTTCCAATTGTTAATTACTAAAAGCCCAAATACAAGTTCATAGTTATCATCTCCAGTAAGACTGTTACAGTGTTTGAGAGATGCTCTTTCCCTTGCTTGATCCTGAGAAGCAGAAGAGTCTTATAAGAAGAAAGCAGGAAATAGTGAGGTCTGACACTTGAGACACTGACACCGGAGTTCATGTTTCACTGGATTTTGTTTCACTGAAAAGTTTTTCAAGCTAGGAGTGAGTTCCTTCCTAATCTTCAGATCACTGAGCTTCACTGTCATTTAATTAATGGTGGAGAAACAGAATAAAGATACTTTAGACAACTATTCAAAGGGATACAAGTAAAAGGAAGAACTTAATAACAATAATTTTCACTGGAAGCCCCTGTAATTATTTTCACAATTCAATGTCAATTGATTTGTAAGTGCAGAAGATATGGGGATTTCCAGCAAAATTTACTGGACCAATATTCAACCTTCCTCCCTCCCCTAATAATGATAGAATTCTAAACAGAACAATATGCATTAATAAATGAAAACATATGAATTCTTTACAAAGGAAGTCTAATTTTATTGGCAAGATCAGGCAATTTAACAGGCACCTTTTACAATTTCTTCAATGATCAACTATGTCAGTGTGACTTACTCAATTCAAGAACATTGAATGTTTACCAAATCTTCCACCCTCTGTTAGATGAATGGTCAGTGTTGAGCCTTGGTTGCTTTTGTGACTAGTCAAAAAATTAAAGAAATACATTTTGAGCCAGGCATACTGGTGTGTGCCTGTGATTTCAGATACCAGGGAGGCCGAGGTGGTAGGATCACTTGTACCCAGGAGTTCTGTACCAGCCTGGGTAATATAGTGAGACCCCCATCTCAAAAAAAGGGAGATGTATTCAGATTAATTCTGTGATTTTTTTTTTAAACAAATGGATGTACATTTTGATATAGCTTCAGTACTTAATTTCCCCTCAATTTTCACATCAGATATTAGAACCATGATGGCAACAAACCCTGTTCCAAACACACATGGATCTATACTCTCACACATCTACACAAACACACAGTCACATACTTAAACACACACACTCACACATACTTTTCATAAGAAACACATTCATCTACAACTCACCACATACAACTCCCACTCATATTTACACACACCCATTATTACACACACTGTCATAATATCTCAGTCCCACCTTTGTTTACAAAGCCAAGCTCACACCATCAACACGTGCTTGTGTAACTCAATAAGGTGTTCACATATGGAATATAGGGATAATACTATTTGGTAGCCAGGTGTAGTGATGTGCACCTGTAGTCCCAGCTACTCGAAGGCTGAGGGAGAAGGATCATCTGTGCCCAGAAGGTTGAAGCTCTGGTGAGCAGTGATCATGACACTGTACTCCAGGCTGGATGACAAGAGTTAGATCCCCAACCTCCCCTCCGCCAAAAAAAGGAAGAAAAAAAAAAAAAAACCCAGATTTGGGGATGCCTGAAAAGGGTGAGTACTTTTCATTCTTTTTACTCTTTATCCCTACAACAACTCATGAACATAAACCATTTACAATATTCAGCTGCATAAGGTGCTGTGAACATTGTCATCTCAGGTCAAAATACACAGTGATGGAGTTTGCATACTGCAGAATGACAATGAGAGGGTGTGTGATAGAGTGAGGGCATATGGGGGCACAGGGAAGGAGGAGATTTGTAGGGTGCAGGAAGCATGGGGAAAACAGGGGAGTGGTGAGGAATGGAGGCTCGTGCTGCAGGCTGACCCTATGGGCAAGGGCTTGGTTGAGGTCTCTGGAATGGGGGGATGAGGTTGTGGAGGTTGGATGTCCAAAGGGCACAGGATGGATGCAGGAGTGACACCTTGAGCTATGGTCACCATGTTTCCTAGCTTTGGACTCCTTTCTTCTGAGGAGGTGAATCTCCTCTCTCTCTCTCTTCTCTCTCTAATTTACTTTCTAAATAAACTATATTCTCCAATCTACACGAACATTTATTAGAACTTGTTCTTCAAATAAATGACACTGAAATTTGGGGGATGTTTTTCATTTTTAGGCAGCTTTACTGAGATATTACTGACATACAAAATTTGCACATATTTAAGGTATAGAACTTGACTTTGGGGGAAATTGTGTGTGTGTGTGTGTGTGTGTGCACGCGCGCACGTGTGTGTGTGTGTGTGTGTGTGTGTGTGTGTTTTGTGTGTGTGTGTGTTTTGAGTCAGGGTCACACTCTGTGCCCCAGGGTGGAGCCCATGATCATGGGTCACAGCCTTGACCTCCTGGGCTCAGGCAAGCCTCCTGCCTCAGTCTCCTGAGTGGCTGGGACTACAGGCACATGCTAGCACACTAGGCAAATTTTTTGACCTTCTTTTATATGTTTCCCAGACTGGTTTTGAATTCCTAGGCTCAAGCAATTCTCTGCCTCAGCCTCTCAAAGTGTTGGGATTATAAGCTTGAGTCAACAGGTCTTTGCTGTCTTGATGTATGTATATTGTGGAATGATTACTTATTCTAGCTAATTAAAATATCTATCACCTCTACATAGGAGCCACCTTTGTGTGTGTGGTAACATTAAATTTAATATCTATCCTTTTAGCAAATATCACACCTAACAATAGAGTTTTGCTTTTTGTTTTTTTTTTTTGAGACAGGTTCTCTTTCTGTCACCCAGGCTGGAATGCAATGGCACGATCCCAGTTCACCTCTGCCTCCACCTCCTGGACTCAAGCGATCCTCTCTCTTCAGCCTCCCAAGAAACTGGAACTACAGGTGCATGCCACCACACGTTTTTTTTTTCTTTTCTTTTTGTAGAGATGGGGTCTCGCTGTGTTTCCCAGGCTGGTCTCAAACTCGTGAGTTCTAGCGATTCTCCTCCCTCTACTTCCCAAAGTGCTGGGGTTACAGGTATGAGTGGGCATAGTCTGGGCAAGTCTGAAATGACTTTAGTCTGGTTTTATCACCGCATAAGCTAGGCTTCCCCGATATATGGTATCCGATGTGCCCACAACCTGCCCAACTCTCAGAAGACAGTCTGCCTGAGTCTCAGATGGCCCATCTAAAACAACATGATGATGTCTGTTTTCCAGAGAGGTTTTTAAATATGTGCTGAGCATTTTGGATACCAAGATCTGTAGGTTGTGCGGTGCTGGTTTCGAAATAAAAGCTTTGGATGCATCTGATATGTAGGGATGATTCCCTGTGTCCTGCAACTGGGGAGACTCCCCACTGCCACCTGCCTCTTGCTGCATGGCATCTGAAGCCCCGCATGGTATACCCAATCACCAGTGGAGACAAAACTCGCTCCTGCTAGTGTGGACACCAACACAGGATCACCACTTGGTAAATGATGGAGCTTTTCTTCAACTTATTAACCTCTTCTGCAAATTCTCCATCCTTTTTTATGTCTGCAGGCACACACTTTTTAGAGCCTCCAACACTGTTAAAAGTCATCTTCTCTTAACAAAGACAGTATTCACCTTCTGGCACCAGCAGTCAACCCCAACCGCCAGGGGCGCTCTGCTGGGTCCAGGGTTGAGGGCCAGGGTAAGGAGGGGTGCGACCCCAGCCCCACCAGCTCCAACCTGACCAGGTGATCCTGGATGAGAGCTTGCCCTGCTCCAGCCACCACCACTTCCCGAGGTGGTAGAGACAAAAACAAAGCCCCTTAGCAACCCTGCGACCTCCCAACGGAAACCAGAACCTGACAGAGGGTGCACGCGCAGTGAGCACCTCGTAACCCTACCCCCTTCAATTTCTTTTTCCTTCTTATTTCACTTAGCATAACTTCCTCAGCCCCATCCATGTTGTTGCAGGTGGCAGAATTTATTTTTTAAATAATGAATAATTTTCCACTTGTATATATATGTGTATGTGTGTATATGCATATGTCTTACATTGTCTTTATTTATCTGTTGAAGGACACTGAAGCTATATCCATATCTTGGCTGTTCTGAATAATGCTTCAGTGAACATGGTAATACAGGTGTATTTTTGCAATTGAGCTTTAAATTCCTTTAGATATATGAGGGGTGCCCCCCAAAATCCAGAATCTCTTTATTAAAATGTATGTAATGCTGGTGTGGGGGAGGGGGAGAAATAATGTCAATAAGGGCACCTGATCTCAAACCTGACAAAGTGGGGCAAAAGGGAGGATCACACTTTACCTGTATACCTAATCCTGAAATGTACCACACACCTTTAAAATAAAATATAAAAAATATAAAATTAAATAAATTTGTTTATTTAACTTACATGTTTAAATTTAGGTCACCTTCAAAGTGCTCTGTTTGATGAAATACACCTGTCGAGACACTTTTTCCACTGCTTAAAACAGCTTTTTAACTCATATTTGATGCCTTTTAGTGCTTTTGCCATTTTTTGTTTTACATCTTCCATATCTGTAAAACTTTTCCCTTGAAGATTGTTTTTTTCATCTGGGGAAACAGAAGTCATTCTGGAAGTAATGGAATGAATAGGGAGGGTGGGGCATGGAAGTCATGCTGTTTTGGGTAAAAAACTCCTGAACTCTCGTCACTGTATGTGGACAGGTGCTTTGTGGTTGAGGAAGAACCAGTCTCCTGTTGCCACAACAGGACTTTTCTTCCATAAGTCATGATGTGATAATCTAAAACGTCCAGATATAAACTTTGATTGACATTTGATCTGGAGAAACAAATTCTGAGTGTTTGATAAGGGTCTGCCTTCCAAAAGATAATTCCAGTTCTTTTGATGGGTACCCCCTTGTATACCCAGAAGTGTGATTGCTGGATCATATTGGAACTCTGTCTTTATTTTTTGAGGAGACTTCTTACTATTTTCCATAACGGCTGTACCAATTTGCATTCCTCTCAACGGTGTACAAGGTTTTCTGTTCATCCTCGCCAATACTTCTCTTTTGCCTTTTTCAGAATAGATTTCCTAAAAAGGGTGAAGTGACAGCTCTTCAAAGTTTTGTTTTCTGTTTACCTGATGATGGGAAATGTTGAATTTCTTTTCATGTGGCTGTAGACTATCCACATTTTCTTCTTTTAAATCTTAAACATTTTCTTTTTTGCCTTTTTTGTTGTTGTAATTTCAGCCACAGTCTCATTCTGTCACCCTGGTTGGAGTTCAGCAGCATGCTCACAGCCACTACAGCCTTTACCTGCTGGGCTCAGGTGACCCTACTACCTCAGCCTTCCAAGTAACTGGAACTGCAGACATGTGCCACCATGCCTGGCTAATATTTTGATTTATTGTAGAGATGAGGTTTTGCCATGCTGCCCAGGATGGTCTTGAATCCCTGGACTCAGGCAATCCTTTTGCCTCTGCCTCCCAAAGTGCTAGGATTACAGTTATGAGCTACCACGCCCAGTGCATCTTTTTTTATGTTGGCTTTCAGCCTCAGGAATGGTAGTTCTAGGATAATAAATCCACAGGGGTTTCCTTTCCTTTTCTATTTTGAAGTTGAATCCTTTATTTTAATTTATTTTAAGATGTGGGGTACAAGACTATCTGAATTTCTTCTTTTGGGTAGTGTCTGTTTAGATCCTTTGTTCATTTTGTAATAGAGTTGTTTGTATTTTAGGCATTGAGTTCTATGAGTTCCTTATATACTTTAGATGTTAACTCCTTATCTGATATATGATTTGTAAATATTTTCTTCTCACTCTGTAGGTTGCTTTGTCATTTAGTTGATTGTTTCCTTTGCTGTGCAGAAGCCTCTTAGTTTGCTGTAATCCCATGAGTTTCTTTTTGCTTTTGTCATCTGTCCTTTGAGCTCAGATCCAAATAATTATTGCCAAACCAATGTGAATGAAGGTTTTTCCCTATGCTTTTTCTCCTAAGAGTTTTACAATTTTAATTTGATGTCAAAGTCTTTAACCCATTTTGAGTTATTGTTTGTGGATGGTGTGTGATACTGTCCAATTTCATTCTTTTATAACTGGATATCTAGTTTTCCCCGAACCATCTGTTGGAGAGACTGTCCTTATCCATTGTGTGCTTTTGACACATTAATAAATGATAAGTTGACTTAAATATGTGTATTTTTCTAGGTTCCATTGGTCTATTTGTCTGTCTTTATTCCAGTATCATACTGTTTGGATTACTGTAGTGTCATAATATATTTTGGAGTCAGAAAGTGTGAGGCCTCCAGCTTTGTTCTTGCTCAAGATTGCTATAACTTTTGGTGGTATTTTTGGTTCTATACGAATATAGGATTTTTTTCTATTTCTATGAAAAATGTCATTGGAATTTGTATAGGGATTGTGTGAAATTTACATGTCACTCTCCACAGCCCCTGGTAAGCAACATTCTTCTCTTTATGAATTTAATATTTTAGATTTCCCATATAATTGAAATCATTCATTATTTGTCTTTCTTTGTCTGGCTTATTTGACTGCATATGTCCTCCAGGTTAATCTACTTTGTCACAAAGGGCAGAATTTCTTTCTTGTTAATTCTTCTCAGAATATAAGCACATTTCTGAAACAGTCATATTACATGAGATTAGTAAACAGGATAGACCAAACTTCTTATTGAAAATAAGCAAAAATTTAATAGCAATTGTAAATTAAATATAATGACCATATCATACACATATGGTTGAAATTTTATTAATGCTTGGATTGCCATTCAGCATTTATACAGTATTTTAAAAAATGGTTCTAAATTATGGAGCTAATTGAGGTCATTTTGTTGCATGTCACCTTCAAACTGACATATTAAATTTTCCCAGAAGTTATTCTGTTAGGAGAGTGTAGGAAAAGTTTAATAGAACAGAAGCACCATCTGAGATGACCATTCATAATAGTGAATAAAGAGAAAATCTCCCACAGCATAATGAACAGCATGGAATTTAGCTGGATGAATCTAAGATGAATCTGTTTTCCAAAAAGGGAAGCATTGAGGGTCAAGCATGAGTTATGTAGAAATATGGCAGTCATTTGCAATAGAATGTTATGAAGAAGAATCAATATAATTCTTTTTTTTTTTGAATCATAGTCTCACTCAGTTGCCCTGTTTGGAGTGCAGTGACATGCTCATGACCACCCAAGCATTGACCTGCTGGGCTCTGGCAATCTTTTTGCCTTAGCCTTCCAAGCAGCCAGAGCTACAGGTGCGTGCTACTGCATCTGGCTACTTTTTGACTTATTGTAGAGACAAGGTTTCGCCAAGTTGCCCGGGTTGGTGTTGAACCCCTGAGCTCAGGCAATCACTTGCCTCAGTCTTCAAAATTGCTGAGATTACAGGCTGAGCCACCAAGCCCAGACAGGATCAATATATTTCAATCATTTTTGCGGAGAGATAGCCAATTTGAGCTGGAATGGAAAAAAAGAAGAGCATAAAAGAAGGTTTTGATGCTTTTCATTTTTATTTTTTTGAGTCAGGATCTCACTCTGTCACCCAGGCTGAAGTGCGGTGGCACAATCACAGCTCACCATAGCCTCAACCTTCTGGGCTCAGACAATACTTCTGTCATAGTCTCCCATTTAGATGGGACTACAGGTCCCATGCCACCACACCTGTCTAATTACTTTTTGCAGAAACAGGGTCTCTCTGTGTTGCTCATGCTGGTCTTAAACTCCTGGGCTCAAGCAATCCTCCCAACTCATCCTCTGTAAGTGCCGGGATTACTGGGGTGAACCACTGTACCCAGTCTGGAATGCTTTTTAAAAATTTTATTTTAGTATTATTTTTAAAATGTGAAGATGTGGAATATAATTCAGGGTTAGGTAAACAAACATTGATCATTCATGTACCCCTGTCAATGAGGTATGACCCTCCCTGCCCTAGCAGTTTCTCTCAACTGCCAATCCCACCTCCCCATCAACAGTTCCCTATTATGACCAATCTCTTTCTTATACCATTTTAATTGTTTAAGGTCCTCTTATGAGTGAGAACATATGGAATTCTGTTCTTTGTTTCTGTGATAAATCGTTGAGTATGATTGACTCCAAATCCATCCAGGTTGCTGCAAAGTCCATATATTTGTCATTCTTTATGGCTGCATAATATTCC
>JAPVLO010002466.1:0-34902 GCA_027257055.1 Cephalopachus bancanus
GTTATTTTACCAATACCAGGCTGTTTTGATTGTTGTAGCCTCACTAAAGGTTAAAGTCTGGAAGTGTGATACCTCCCACTTTGATTCTTTTGCTTTTGTTTTGGCTTTTTTTTGGTTGTTTTGGCTATTTGTGGTCGTTTATGTTTCCATATGAATTTCTGTATTGTCATTTCAGGTCTGAGATTGATGTTGGTAATTTAATGAGTATTGCATTTAATCTGTAGATTGCCTTTGGTAGGATGGACATCTTAACAATATTGATTCTTCCTATCCATGAACAGGAATATTTTTTCCATTTGTTTGTGTCTTCTTGGATTTCTTATGTTTTTTGTAGTTTTCATTGTAAAAGTTTTTCACTTCTCTAGTTAGGAAGATGCTGAGTATTTCATTGTGTGTGTGTGTGTGTGTGTGTGTGTGTGTGTGTGTGTGTGTGTTTACTGTGAATGGGATTGTGCTTTTTATTTGGTTCTCTGCTGCTTTCATTGGTTTTTAAGAGTTACCAGAGCCCAGCTCCAGCGGGTTCAGGGTACCCAAAGGTGGAGATGGCATCGGCGATTGGGAGGAAGAAGAGAGAAAGAGAGAGAAAGAAAGAGACTGGACTCCGGTCTAGTGAAGAAGCGATGTGTGTGAGAGCCTAAACTGCAGTTTGAGGAAGAATGGGAGCAATGAGCTTCTAAAGTTAGCTTGTGTTCGTCCCAGTCTCAGAGTTTTTATGTTTTGAGCTCACAGGAGCTTAATCTGGTTAGTGCTGAGTAAAAAGGGGGGAGGAATGGGGTCAATAGCTCCTGAACGCATCCTAGTGGTCTCAGGGTCAACGGTCCTTCCTGATCCCTAACGCTCAGTGGGCCCCCGTGGCCCTCTCCCAACATCCCCCCCTTTTTTTTTTTTTTTAGCATGAAACCATGAAACTCTATATTGCTCTTCTTTAGCACTCTGAAGATGATTGGGAGTAAACACAGCAAGAAAAGAATCACTGCTCCGAAAATTTCCCCCACTTGATGAGTATAGACGTTAATGATTTTGATTAGTGAATGATGCCTGAATTTCTTGATGTAATTTAGTAAGGTCTATACTCGGGTCTGAATGGTTCCAAATTCAAGTTACTTTGTCCCAAGTATGGACAGATTTAAACTCAGAGTGACATTGGAGAGCCAATTTCTTTTTTAAGGTCACAAGTTCTTCCCCCTACTGCTAAAACTCCTTCCTCCAAAGCACTAACCTGACTTTCCAACTTCTGGTCTATGATTTCCTGAATAGCTATGGCAATAGAAACATTTTTATACAGCCGATCAGCAAACATAGTTGTATGAATTTCCCCTAGATAATGTTACAGCTATTAAAGCTGTAACTCCTAAAATTAAAAGTAGCCAAAAATCTTTTCTGTCTTTCTAAAAGAGCATTAGCCTCATACAATATCTGTAACCATATGCATCATAATAACGAGATGATAATTATACAAGAATCATCACATAAGATGGTGCTCAAGAATAACAAACCTTCGTAAAAGGCATTAGTTAAACAATTAGTTAAAAATACACCCAGTACAAGACCCCTTATAAACATTACATAGACCCATTAAAACCCCAGTCACTAATATATAGTCTTTCACCAGGTACAGTACAGTCCACCTTAGAGTCATAAGCACAGTCTCTCCTTTTCAGGAAGCCAGTATCTCACTGGATGAGTGACCAGTCCTTTTCCATATCATTGAAGGGGCAAGCAGGTATGGTGAGAGGTGGTGTCCATTAAACACAATTGAACAGTTAGGGTCACAGCTGTGATTGAGCAAAGACATACTAGGATACGGGCCCAACACCCATTTCCCGCATCTCTGCACTACAGATGGTGAAAGAATCATCTTGCAGATCACCTTGTCCGGGGTTTGGTATCGGATACAGTCACACTTAAAGTAGTATTGGTCCCTCAGCTGCTTCCGGAGTCCTCACTGGTCATCAGCATATCCAGGTAGCAGATGGTGAGTTCTTCCCCACCTCGATGTCTCAGACTGCAACAGTAAGTTTATCTTATGTTTTTGGTCCTGCATTCTTTTCTCCTCCCAGTTGTTAAAAGACTTTAAAGGCTGTGCCCAATAGTTATAGTTGAGGGGTTTGTGGGCCCTTCTCTATTTTTGGAGTTTGCATGAGTGCTGGCTGAGAGATAAAATACATCCAAAAGAACTTGCCCTTCCAATCTAGTCTGCTTATTAACACCTATTTTGTAGTTAGCTAACAGGATTCACTTATATGATTCCTTTACTTCCAGCTGTGAAAGCTGAACTTGAGAGAAATTTATCATAAGACAACAAAGAAAAATTTTTTAACTTCCTTTTGTCCGAGCAACCCCCTTGAGAAGAGACATGTGGGGGGAGTGAGAAGTCTGGGGGTTTGGGGGTTAGGTGCTGTGGCCTTTGGCACCCACCCCTTCCCCAAAGGTAAAAAGAGAGACTGGGGGCTGGAGTCAGGTGCCGTGGCCTTTGGGACCTGCCCCCTTTTCCCAAGGGAAAAGAGAAAGACTGGAGGTGGGGTCAGGTGCGTGGCCTTTTGGGACTGCCCCTTCTCTGAAGGTAAAAAAGAAAGACTGAAAGTCAGAGCTAGGAGCCATGGCCGTAGACACCTGCCCTTCCTTCTCAGATAAAGGCGAAGAGACTCACAGAACAGATTACAAGAAACAAGAGTAGTAGGGAAGGCAGGAATTGGAGTTGTAGAAGGAATAGGAGAGGACAAAGGAAGTGAAAACCCCTTTTTTTGTTTACATTTTTTTCCGGCTATTCCTTTGATTCAACAGGATTCATGCCATCCATCTCAGTCTTTTGGGGGAGCCAATACCAGACCGGTCTTTCCTCTCTACAACCTGAACAGGTCCTTTTATGCCTGTCTGTTCCTTCCAAGTCCCTTTAAGGGATCGCATCCTATTTGTAGTGTTTGCGCTGACACCTTGTCATCTGGACTATACAGAAGCATGCCCATTTGAGCAAGAATATCCGTCCCAAAGTGTAATGGGGATGGAAGGGAAAGATGTGGGGACAAAAGGTTCTGAAGTTTTGCTATCTGTCCAATTTAAGATTTGAGAACTTTTGGCTACAGAGGGTGGTCGACCAATACCAATGGTCCTGATGGGGCTACTTGTGTTGGCCAGGAAGATGACCAGTCTTTCCCAGCAATACAAGAAACAGCAGCCCTTGTATCTAGCAGACCTTTAATTTTAACTCCCTGAATATATAAATCTTGTAGAGGTCTGGAGTTAGTAATTTCCTTGGGTAAGATTAGTTGGCTGTCAACTGACTCATATATTCCTTTTTCCCAACAACATATTGATAGAAATATGAAACTGATTTGGATCCCTCTGCTGGGCAAAAGCACTCTGGATTTTTACCTGATCTTCAAATTCAGTTTTCCATAGTAAATAGGCTCCCCCCGACAAACAGCTTTTAGCAAGTTGTCGCCAATCTTGTGGTGTCATACACCGCGTGGCAAAATTTTTCCATAATAGTAATGTATAAGGGGCCGTAGGACCATACTGAGTACAAGCCCCTTTTAAATCCTTAATCAATTTATATGGCAGCGGCTCCCAGTGAGGTGCCTCATTTACTGTGCCTTCTTCCATATAAATTACTGGAAAGCAAGAAGAAAGGTAAAATCTCCTTCTTTCTCAGCCTTTTTTTTGGCTCCCCGCATACCCACATTAGCCAGAGACACATACCCAGGTGTGAATTTTGGTGTTTTCACCTTATTTCTAGTAAAGGGGATGGGGGGAGGTGCCCTTTGGGAACATTAGCAAGATTTTTTCGCTTATGATACCCCAAACACTTCCTCCTCCAACTCCCTTTTCCCCCTCAGGGAAAAATTTTCATCTAAAGGGGGCACGAGCCTACGGCCAGCAGGGGAGTGTCTTTATTTTTGGCCAGAATTTTAGAGAAATCATGCTGTGGATTTAAACATCTCGGATAATATTCCATAAAGCTAAGGCAAACAAAATGCAAAAAGGGAAGCCAATTGGTTCCTCTATCGGACAATATGTTCAAAATACTAGTAGACATGTTCCTTTCTTTTGATTCACTGTGGCCCATGATTCTATCACAGCTCTTAAACCGCTCATCCTTCCTTGCTCTGCCTGTCTCTACAGAGGGGTCTGCGGCACCCTGGGTGAGGTCCTATCCATCCCGAAAAAGAAAAAGAAAACTTACCTTGAGGTCCCACGTTCAGGTGCCACTTGCCGGAGACCAAACTCCACGGGTTCAGGGTATCCCAATGGTGGAGACGGTGTCGGCGATTGGGAGGAAGAAGAGAGAAAGAGAGAGAAAGAAAGAGACTGGACTCTGGTTAGTGAAAAAAGGATGTGTGTGGGGCCAAAACTGCAGTTTGAGGAAGAAGGGGAGCAATGAGCTTCTAAAGTTAGCTTGTGTTCTTTCCAGTCTCAGAGTTTTTATGTTTTGAGCTCACAGGAGTTTAAATTTTTGGTTAGTGCTGAGTAGAAAGGGGAAGGAAATGGGGTCAATAGCCCCCAAAACCCACCCTAGTGGTCTCGGGGTCAACGATCCTTCCTGATCCCTAACGCTCAGTGGGCCTCTGGGGCCCGGGCCCCCAACAAGGAATGAGACTATCTTTTGCACATTTATTTTGTCCCCCAAGACTTTGCCAAAACCCTTTTATCAGTTCAAGGAGTTTGTTGACAGATTCTCTTAAATTTTTTGGGAGGTACAAGTTCAAATCATCAGCAAAGAGGGATAATTTTAACTTTTTCTTTTCCCTTTTTTAATACCCTGATTTCCTTCTGTTGTCTAATTGCTATTGCTAGGACTTCCAACACAATGTTGAACAGAAGGGATGAAAGTGAGCAGCCTTGTCTTTTTCTGGTTTTTTAGGGGAAATTATTTCTGTTTCTGTCATTTAGGGAATATTCTGACTGTGGGTTTATCATAGGAGGCATTGACTATTTTGAGGGATGTTCCTTCTATGACTTGATGTTCAAGGGGTTTTTTTCAAGAAGGGGAACTGCATTTTATCAAAGACTTTTTCTGCATCTAATGATGTAACCATGTGGTTCTTGTTTTTACATTTGTTGATGTATTTAGTTATATTTATGGTCTTGTGGATGTTGAACCAACTCTGCATACCGGGATGAAGTCTACTTGTTCATAGTGGATGAATTTAGATGAGTTGTTGGATCCGATTTGCTAGAATCCTGTTGAGAATTTTTGCTTCTGTGTTCATTAGGAATATTGGCCCATAGTTTTATTTTTTGTTGGATCTTTACCCAGTTTGGGTATCAGTGGAATGTTAGCTTCATAAAACGATTTGGGGAGAATTCTATCTTTCTAATTTGTCTGGACAATAGAATTGATATCAGCTCCTCCTTGTATGTTTTTTAGAATTCTGCTTGAAAGCCATTGGTCCAGTATTTTTATTTATTTATTTATTTATTTATTTATTTATTTATTGTAGGTAGTTTTCTTATGATGGAGTCAATTTCTTGGGTAGTATTTCTTCAGGGACAATTGTGATTTGATTTTTTGCATTTCTAGTTGTGTGTATTTGGACTCTTTCTCCAGTTTTCTTCATCAGTCTGACTAGAGTTCCATCAATCTTCTTTATTCTTTCACACAACCAGCTTTTTGTTTTGTTAATTTTTTTTCTGTGATATTTTTGTCTTCTATGTCCTGTATTTGAGCTTTTACCTTGTTGATCTGAATTCTTCTGCTAAAGTTAGTGTTTTGGTGGTGTTGTCTTTTCAGCTCCCCTTTGGTGATTTGTTTGGCAGTTAGCTTGTGACCTTTCCATGTTCTTGATGTGTGTTTGTAGAGATATAAATCCTGTTTTCAATTTAAGTGATTTTTGCTGTAAATTTTGTTTTATTTTTTCAACTGTTACTAAAAATGTGATAAGTTTATCTCTTTTTTTTGAGTTGGAGTCTCACTCTGTCACCAGACTGGAGGGCAGTGGCTGCTCCCAGCCACTGCAGCCTCGACTGCTGGGTTCCAGAGATCCTTCTGCCTCAGCCTTCTGAGTAGCCGGAATTACAGGCACGCGCTACCATGCCCAGTTGATTTTTTTTTATTAATTTATTGTAGAGATGAGGTCTCAACAAGTTGCCAGGTGGGTCTCGAACCCGCAGGCTCGGGCAATCCACTCACCTCAGCCTCCCAAAGTGCGGGATTACAGGCTGAGCCACCGAGCCTGGCTAATAACTTTATCTTAATTTTAAGTTAGATCAAAGTATTTCTTCCCTCTCAGGACTTCTTTGACCTGTAAGTTGTTTAGAAGTGCACCAATTTTTAATTTTTAAGTGTTCAGGAGATATTCTAGCTACTTGTTGTTATTGGGTTTTATTTTAATTTCATTGTGGCTGTGAACATACTTTGTATACTTTCCATTATTTTAAATTTGTTAAGATGTATTTTATATCTCTGAATATGTTCTATTTTGTTTCATGTTTTATGTTGGCTGAAGAGTATATATATTCTGTTATTTTATGTAATATTTTATAAATGTAAAGTAGATCAAGTTGATTGATAATACTGTTCAGGTCATTTGTATCCCTACTGACATTGTGCCTGCTTTATCTATCAATTATTGATAGAATAGTATAAATGTCCCTAACTATAATATAAAATTAGTATAGCAACTCCAAATTGCTTCTTCTTATTTTTGGTATGATTTGTTCTTTTCTGTTCCCTTGCTTTTAACCTGAGTCTTCATACTTAAAATGAATTTTTTTGCAGAAAAGATATGATTGGGAGTTGTTTTCCTTGACTTTTGCAATTTCTGTCTTAAATTTCTCTATCTAGATACATTTAAAGTGATTTTTATAATGTTGGATTGATATACAATATGTTTGTAATGGTTTTCTGTTTCTTTTATGCCTGCTTTGATTTTAATTATTTAATGTTATTCCATTTAATTCTTTCTCTTAATGTATCCAATGTTTCTTTATAAAAATTGCTGTAGTTTGCAATATATAATTTTCATTAATATAAGTCAACTGTCAAACAACACTAAAATACTTTACATATGGGGTAGATATTTTATTAAGAGTATTCCCCTCTATTCCTTGTGACATTGCTGTTACTCAATTAATATTTATATACTATAATCACTCAATACATTGTTTTCAGACGGTTATCAGTTACATTAAGTACCAATAACAAAAATACATCATTGTATTCTACCTTCTTTTCTCTAACATTCTTCCTTTTATATAGATTTTAGGTTTGCCATATACATTTTTCTTTCTTTATGAAGAAATTCTTTTTAACATCTTTTGCAAGGTATATCTACTGGTAATATATTTTCTCAATTTTTTTAATCTGAGAAAGTAGTTCTCATTTACTTTTTAAGAACAATTTTTACCGGATATAGAATACTAGGTTTGTGAATTTTTTTCAACAATTTAAATATTTCATTTCACTTCCTTTTTTCTGCATGGTTTCTGATGAAAGGTCCACTGTATTTTTTTTTTTGAGTTGGAGTCTCACTCGGTCACCCAGACTGGAGTGCAGTTACCGCTCCCGGGCCCCCGCAGCCTCAACCTGCTGGGTTCCGGCAATCCTTCTGCCTCAGCCTTCCGAGTAGCCAGAATTACAGGCACACGCTACCACGCCCAGCTAATTTTTTGATTTTATTGTAGCGATGAGGTCTCATCTGCCCAGGCGGGTCTTGAACCAGCGGGCTCAGGCAATCCACTCACCTCAGCCTCCCAAAGGTGTGGGATTACAGACTGAGCCACTGAGAAGGTCCACTGTAATTCTTGTATTTGTATGTTAGTTTCCTAGTGCTGTCATAACAAATTATTCGAAACTGGGTAGACTCTAATGTATTCTTTCACTGTTTGGAGACCTGAGCCTGAAATCAATGTATTAATAAGGCTTTACTCTCTCTCAAGTTTCTAGGAGAATGTAGTCCTTTTTTTCATCTTCCATCTTTGGGTGGCTCTGGAAGTTTCTTTATTTGTAGCTGCATAATCTCTGCTTTCATTTTCTCATGATCTCTTTCCCCTGTGTCTCTCTTTCATGTTTTCTGTGTCTTTTCTTACTCTTGTAAGGACACTTGTCATTAGATTTAGGGCTCCCCCAAATAACTCAAAACAATCAAGTCTTGAGATCTTTCACTTAATTGCATTAGCAAGGAACATTTTCCTAAATATGGTTACATTCTCAGATAACTACGAGTTAAGACTTGAGCATATCTTGTGGAGACCACAATTCAAACTATTAAAATTGTTATGACGGTTTTCCCCCATATCAAGATTGATTTCTTTTTTATTAATTTATGTCTGCAATGATTTACAGTTTTTGGGTTTCTAAATATTTTGCGAGATTGATCACCATGTATGTCATTTTACTAATGCTGTTTCAAATTCTAAAGCTTTAAATTTGCTTCCATTTTGAGTTGATTTTTGTGTATGGTGATAGATGTCATGTGATAATCTTCTGCATGTGGTCAGCCAGTTTTCCAAGCATTGTTTACTAAATAGGTTCTCCTTTCCCCAGTGGTTGATGGTAAGTGGTTTGTCGATGATGGGTTGAGAAAATAGGTTTTGCTTCCAGAATCTCTATCCTGTTCCGTTGTTCTATATGCTTGTTCTTATATCAATACCAGGCTGTTTTGATTATTGTAGCTTTATAATAAAGTGTAAGTCTGGGAGTGTGATACCTCCTGCTTTGTTTTTGTTTGTTTGTTTGTTTTCTGAGAACTGTTTTGGCTATTTGTAGTCGTTTATGTTCATGTTTCCATATGAATTCCCGTATTGGCATTTCCATGTCTGAGAAGAATACTGCTGGCAATTTAATGGGTTTTGTGTTAAATCTGTAGATTGTCTTGGGTAGAATGGAAATCTTAACAATGTTGATTCTTCCAATCCATGGGCATGGAATATTTCTCCATTTGTTTGTGTCTTCTTGGAATTCTTGAGTAATGTTTTGTAATTTTTATTGTAATGGTCTTTCATTTCTCTGGTCAGAAAGATTCCAAGGTATTTCATTTTTTTGTGGCTATTGTGAATGGGATTGTGCTTTTTATTTGGGTTTCTGTTTGTTTATTGTTAGTGTATAGGAATGTGACTATCTTTTGCACACTTATTTTATACCCTGAGACTTTACCAAAGTTTTTTATCAGTGCAAGGAGGTTTTTGACAGATTCTCTTGGGTTTTTGAGGCATAGAATCATGTTGTCTGAAAAAAGGGATAACTTAACTTCCTCATTTCCTATTTGGATATCCCTGATTTCCTTATCTTGTCTAATTACTTTAGCTACAATTTTCAATATTATGGTGAACAGGAGGGGTAAGAGTGGACATCCTTGTCTGGTTCTGGTTTTCAGGTGAAATGGTTCAAATTTTCCGTCTGTTTAGCAGCGTGTTGTCTGTGGATTTCTCATAGATTACTCCTACTATTATGAGGTATGTTACATCTCTACCTAGATATTTGAAGATTTTTATCAAGAAGAGGTGCTGGATTTTATTGAAAACTTTTTCTGCATCTAGTGATATAATCATGTGGTTTTTGTTTTGACATTTGTTGATGTACCTATCACCATATACGAAAATCAACTCTAAATAGATCAAAGACCTAAATGTAAAACTTCAAACTATAACAACCTTAGAAAATGCAGGAGATATCCTTATGGAAAATGGAACTGGCAACCAATTCCTTATCAGAACCCCAGTGCCCATGCCATAAGAGATAAGATAGACAAGAGGAACCTCATCTAGTTGTCAAGCTTATGCAAAGCAAAGAAATCATCAAGAGAGTGGGGAGACAGTCCACAGACTGGGAAAAAAAATGTCTGTCAACTGGATGTCTGATAAAGGCCTAGCATCTCTTTACAAGGAACTCAAATGTGTCAAAAAGAAAAAAACAAACAGTCCCATTACAAAGTGGGCAAAAGATATGAATAGACACTTCTCAAAAGAAGACATTTGTAACAGCCAACAGGTATGTGGAAAATTGCCCAACCTCACAAGTCATCAGAGAAATGCAAATTAAAACCACACTGAAATACCTCCTAACTCTACTCAGAATAGACATCATCAACAACTCAAAAACCAACAGATGCTGGAGACGATGCGGGGAAAAGGGAACACTTCTACACTGTTGGTGGGAGTGTAAACTATTATAACCTCTGTGAAAAACAGTTTGGCAATTCCTAAAGATCTAAAAATTGACCTTCCATAGACCCCACGATTCCCTGCTGGGAATATACCCAGAGGACCTCAAAGCACTCTATGAAAAAGATACCTGCACATGCATGTTTACTGCAGCTTATTTGCAATAGCAAAAACATGGAACCAACTGTGTTGCCTATTGAAAGAGGACTGGAAAAAAAAATTGTGGGGCATTCCGGTAAGATGGTGATGGCATAGGTGGAACTGTGAGATTCTCCAAAAGTGAGCTCTCAAAAAGACTCTTACTTTCCTTCCCCCACACCCCTGCCCACAACCAACCCCACCGGTCTGAGGACCAGAGACCCTTGGTCACATGCAAGGCTGGTTATTGTGGTCCTCCGGTTGCTGCTGCTCCACCATAGGTGATCCCGGGCCCTAGCCAAATGGAGATCCCTTCTCTCTCCCCGGCTACAACATCTCACCCTGTGGAGGCCCTTGGATACTGCCTTGTGGAGATCTGAGTTTCCTTGCTGGCTACACTGATCTGCCTGCCACCAGTCACTGCCAGCTCCCTCCCTGACTGGGATCCCAGCCCAGTGGTCTGGTGCTCACTCCTCAAAATTCCAGCTCCCCATCCTGGGTTCTGGGACCCTGCCTAGCTCTATTTCAAGCCGCTGCCACCCAGGGAGGCTCTAGGTGCTGCCCTTCAGAGTTACCAGCTCCACTCCTGGCTGACGTGCCCTGTGCAAGGCCCAAAGCTGCTGTCACCACTCACCACCGGCCCTTCAGAGCTCCAGTCCTGCTCTCGCTCTGGCTGAGGCACCAGCATGGGACCCATGGTTGTGTAAGGAAACAGTATATCTTTAGGAGGTGCTGACCAGCCCCTCTCAGTTCTCAGCTCCAGAAGAGGGAATTCCCAATTCCCTCCCCCCCAGGCCTCTGGTGGTACACCAGATCCAGTGTCCAGCTGTGCTGCTGATCCCGGTGCCCAACACGCCAACACAGCCTGTCATAGTGGATTGTCCATGGACCTGGACAAGCAGAGAGAAAAGACAGGTGGACAGAAAGGATCTGCAAAAGAGGAGCTGCCTGCATTGGCCATTTTCCAGGCAGAGATTTCCATTGCCCTGCCCACCTATGAGCAGCCTCCACCTTGGTTTCTAAGGTAATGTGGCTAGACAGGAGATGAAAGCCCCTCCTCTATGCTGAATCAGATACAGGCAACTCAGCTATCACAGACCTCTCAAGTAGCAAGCCAAAGGAACAAACGCAAGCTGAGAGTAAACCTATCTACCTGCAATGAAAACAAAGGGTAGAGGCTAGAGATCAGAGCTGAAGAGACTTTAGATACTGAGGAAAGATTCCAGAGCTAGTCTGGTTTCTTATTTTGACTTTTGATTTTATTGTTTTGAATGTTTGCTTTGCTCACTTTTGTTTGCTCTTTGATTTAGACTACATGTTTGTGTTGGGGAAAAATGCATCAAAGGGCATGATGTTATTGGACTGTCTTTGTTTGATTACCAGTGTGCTTTAGGGAATTTTTTGTGTATGTCTGTTTTTCACTCTATTCTGGCCTTGTGTCTGTTTTTCACCATTAGTTGGTATGTATGTCTGTTTTCTCTCTCACTCTTCTCTCTTCCTAACTTCCTCTTGACCCCCCTTCCATTATTTTCCTTTATCATACCTCCTTTTGTTCCAGGGAGCAAACCTACACCCCATTGCATGGACAGATTGTAAGGCAGTGGGAAATAGGTTCCAGTGTGCCCATACACCTGTTGGTGGATACTGGGATCAGCAGATAGATTCTGAATCACAGCTTCCCCATCAATTAAACCTCAAAACTGCAAAAAGCACAGCCCCAGGCCACACTCCAGCCTCAAAGTGAACAAAGCCAGAGGACCCTCATAGGGAAGAACAAGAGAGTAAACAAAAGAAGTAAAAGCAACCCCACCTTCCTGAAAAACAGAATTAAAGAAGGGGAGGGAAAGGAGGAGAGAGAGAAAAATCTACACAAATGAAGAAAAACCAAAAGAAGAATATGGGTCGCTCCCAGACCCCTGGGATGGCAGATACTGAGAAAACTGACTTTAGACTGCAAACAGTGAAGAGCCCCCAGAATGACTGGTCTCAAACTACAAACCTAGATATCAAGACATTAATGAAGAGATTAAAAAGAATTGAAGAGAGACAAGAAGAAACTAGGAAGGAGTTGATAACTGAGATAACTGTAATAAAGAATACTGTGAATGAAATAAATAACAAACTGATAAGCATGGAAAGCAGAATAGGCCAAGCAGAAGAAAGAATCTCAGAGCTTGAGGAACAAAATATAGAACTAGCGAAAACTGTCAAAAACATAGAAAAGTAGCTTAAAAAGACAGAACAAGACCTTCAAGAGATGAGCAATTACTTCAAGAGACCAAATTTAAGAGTACTTGGACTTCCTGAAACAAAAAGAGAAACAGAGGCCACCTTGGAACAAACATTCCATGAAATTATTGAAGAAAACTTCCCTCATCTCATCAGTGTTGCGAAAATTCAAACACAAGAGATTCAGAGAACTCCTGCAAGACAACAAATGAGAAGACCAACTCCCAGACACATAATAATTCACCTTAACAAAGTAGGTATAAACTGAAAAATTCGGTAGGGCACGGTAATCCTGTGCCTTTGGGAGGCTGAGGTGAGTGGGTTGCCTGAACCCATGGGTTCAAGACCCACCTGGGCAGCAAGACCTCATCTCTACAATAAATCAAAAAAATCAGCCAGGCATGATAGCACATGCCTGTAATTCCGGCTACTTGGAAGGCTGAGGTGGAAGGATCACCAGAGCCCAGTGGTTCGACAGAGTAAGACTCCAACTCAAATAAATAAATAAATAAATAAATAAAATTAAATAAAAAATCCTAAAAGCAGCAAGAGAAAAAGGCGTGATCGCCTACCATGGGAGACCAATTAGAATATCAGCAGATTTATCTACTGAAACCCTGCAGGCTAGGAGAGCTTGGAACCCCATCTTCAAAGTTCTAAAGATAAACAGTTTCAACCAAGAATAACCTACCCAGCCAAACTAGGCTTCATCAGCGAGGGAGAAATAAAATCTTTCCCAGATATCCAATCCCTAAGAACTTACGCTGCCACCAGACACCTCTACAAGAAACACTTAAGAAAGTGCTAAACACAAAAGAAAAGGAAAAAAGAACAACATCACTCTTCACAAGAGTACAGGAAAAAGAGTAAAACACACACGAATCAACCCCAAAACCAAAAGAAAGACAACTAACAATCAGGAACAACAACAACAACTGTATAAGAACTTTATGATAGGGACCAACTCTCACATTTCAATAATTAACCTGAATGTGAATGGACTAAATGCACCACTGAAAAGAAATAGAATGGCAAAATGAATAAAATATCATCAGGCAACAATATATTGCCTTTAAGAGACCCATCTCACTAGAAAGAACATGCACAGACTCAAAGTAAGAGGATGAGAAACAAATTTTCAGGCGAATGGAACACAAAAGAAAGGAGGAGTCACGATCCTAATTGCAGACAAAATACCATTTAAGCTATCAAAAATTAAAAAAGATACAGAAGGCCACTACATAATGATAAAAAGTTCACTCCATCAACAAGAAATATCTACCCTAAACAAATATGTACCCAACATAGGAGTGCCAACTTTCAAAAAGAAGCTTCTAGAAAAACTCAAGAAAGATATTCACTCTAACACTATCATAGCTGGGGACTTTAATACCCCCCACACAACCCTAGACAGATCATCAGGACAAAAAATCAACAACAAGATTTGGAACCTCAGTATGACTCTTGACCAAATGGACTTAATTGATACCTACAAACACTCCCCCCAGTGACCACAGAATATACATTCTACTCATCACCGCATGGAACGTACTCTATGATCGACCACATACTTTGTCATAAATCAAGCATAAACAAATTTTAAAAGATTGAAATTTTGTCATGCACCTTCTCAGACCACAGTGAAATCAAAATAAACATCAACACCAACAAGGTTCTCCCCAAACCCACAAAGACATGGACACTAAATACCATGATGCTAAACAACTCCTGGGTCAATGATGAAATCGAAACAGAGATTAAAATATACCTGGAAACAAATGAAAATGAAGAGACATCTTACCAAAATCTCTGGGACGCCATGAAAGTTGTTGTAAGAGAGGAATTCATATCTCTACAAATGCACATGAAGAAAATGGAAGGATTGCAAATTAACAGCCTAGGAAGCTGGAAAAGAAACACCACCAAAATGCTAACTTCAGCAGAAGAATCCAGATCACCAAAATAAAAACCCAAATCCAGAACATAGAAGACAAAAAGATAATACAAAAAAAAATAAGTGAAACAAAAAGCTGGTTCTTTGAAAGGATAAACAAGATCAATGGTCCCCTAGCTAGACTGACCAAGAAAAAAAAGAGGAAAAAGCCCAAATAAATACAATCAGAAACGCTAAAGATGAAGTCACATCTGACCCTGAAGAAATACAAAAGATCATTAGAAACTACTATGTACGCCTGTATGGAAACAAACTTGAAATGCTAAAGAAATGGAAGACTTTCTGACATCATGCAACCTGCCTAGGATGAAACAAGAAGAAATTGAGACCCTAAATTGACCAATAACAATCAAGGAAATTGACTGTGTAATAAGAAAACCACCTACAAAAAAAAAAAAAAAAAGCCCTGGACCAGATGGCTTTCCAGCAGAATTCTATGAGACATTTAAGGAGGAGCTGATACCAATCTTACTGAAAGTATTCCATGTGATTGAGAAAGATGGAACTCTCCACAAATCATTTTATGAAGCTAATATCACATTGACACCCAAGCCAGGTAAAGACCCAACAAAGAAAGAGAACTACAGGTCAATATCCTTGATGAATATAGATGCCAAAATTCTCAACAAGATTCTAGCAAACAAAATTTAACAACACATCTCAAAAATCATCGACAATGACCAAGTAGACTTCATCCCTGTAATGCAAGCCTGGTTCAACATGTGCAAGACCATAAATGTAACTAAATACATCAACAGACGTCAGAACAAAAACCACCTGATTATATCATTAGATGCAGAAAAAGCTTTTGATAAAATCCAGCACCCCTTCTTGATAAAAACCCTCAAACAACTAGACCTACAAGGATCATACCTCAAAATAGCAAAAGCCATCTATGAGAAACCCAAAGCTAACATACTCCTAAACAGACAAAAATTGGAGCCATTTACCCTGAAAACTGAAACAAGACAAGGATGCCCACTCTCTCCCCTCCTGTTCAATATAGTATTGGAAGTCCTGGCTAGAGCAATCAGAAAAAAGAAGGCGATCAGGTGGATCCAAATAGGAAAAGAGGAAGTCGTCATCTCTGTTTGCAGATGACATGATTGTGTACCATGAAAACCCAAGAGAATCTGTCAAGAGCCTCCTTGCACTGATAAAGGACTTTGGCCAAGCCTCAGGATATAAAATAAATGTGCAAAAGACAATCGCATTTCTTTACACCAATAATAAACAAGCAGAAATCCAAATAAAAAACACAATCCCATTCACAATAGCCACAAAAAAATGAAATACCTTGTCATCTTCGTAACCGAGATGTGAAAGACCTTTACAATGAAAACTACAAAACACTGCTCAAAGAAATCAAAGATAACACAAACAAGTGGAAAAATATCCCATGCTCATGGATTGGAAGAATCAACATTGTGAAGATGTCCCTTTTACCTAAGGCAATCTACAGATTTAATGCAATACCTATCAAATTACCAGCAACATTCTTCTCAGAGCTAGAAAAAACAATACAGGAATTCACATGGAAACACAAATGACCAAGAATAGACAGAACAATCCTCAGCAAAAACAAACAAACAAAAAAACAAAGGAGGAAGTATCACATTACCAGACTTCAAACTTTACTATAAAGCTACAATAATCAAACAGCTTGGTATTGGTACAGGAAAAGGCATATAGACCAATGGAACAGAAATGAGATTCCAGAAGCAAAACCCCAATTTCTCAACCAACTCATCTTCGACAAAGTCTCCACCACCTACCACTGGGGAAAGGAGAACCTATTTAGTAAATGGTGCTGGGAAAACTGGCTGACCACATGCAGAAGATTGTAACAGGACCCCTATCTATCCCCATACACAAAAATTAACTCCAAATGGATCAGAAACCTAAATGTAAAACCTCAATCCATAAGAACCTTAGAAAATGCAGGACACACCCTTATGGAAATTGGAACTGAACAAATCCCTGAACGCAGGGGCCGTAAGAGATAAGATAGACAAGTGGAACCTCATTAAACTGACAAACTTCTGCAAAGCCAAAGAAACCATCAAGAGAGCAGGGAGACAGCCCACAGACTGAGAAAATGTATTTGCCAACTCCGTGTCTCACAAAGGCCTAACATCTTGGATCTATAAGAAACTCAAACGTTCTGAAAGGAAAAAACCAAACAACCCCATTATAAAATGGGAAAAGATATGAACCAAATCTTCTCAAAAGAAGACATATGAGCGGCCAACAGACACATGAAGAAATGTTCAACCTCACTAATCATCAAGTAGATGCAATTTAAAACTACACTGAGATACCACCTAACTCCAGTCAGAATGGCCATTATCAATAACTCAAAAAATAACAGATGCTGGAGAGGATGTGGTGAAAGGGAACACTGCTACACTGTTGGTGAGAGTGTAAACTAGTGCAACCTCTGTGGAAAGCAGTGTGGCAATTCCTAAAAGCTCTAAACATCGACCTCCCCGATGACCATGCAATCCCCCTACTGGGAATATACCCTGAAGAACTCAAATCACTGTATGAAAAAGATACCTGCACTCGTGTGTTTATCATAGCATTGTTCACAATAGCAAGAACCTGGAATCTACCATGCTGTCTATCAAAAGAAGACTGGATTAAAAAATGTGGTACATATACACGATGGAATACTAGGCAGTCATAAAAAAGAACAAAATCATGAATTTTGCAACAACGAGGATGGAATTAGAGTGTATAATACTGAGTGATCTCGCACAGAAACAAAGATCTGAGTATCACATGTTCTCACTCATATAGTGGACCTTGAACATCTGTCATGGCACTATAAGAAAAGGATTGACAGTGGTGGGAAAGGATGGGGGGTAGGGAGGGGAAGGGAGGTGGGATTAGCCATAGTCAATATCTGTCTGGGGATGGGGAGACACCCCTTATCAACACGGATACCTGAATGATGCATATTTGTATACCTAACCCTTAACTGTACCCCACAATTTTAAAATAAAAAATATGTTTTAAAAAATGTGGTACATACACACAATGAAATAGTATGCAGCCTTAAAGAAGGACAAAATTATGAACTTTGAAGCAACTTGGATGGATTTAGATACCATAATACTGAGTGATCTATCACATTTGCCCCTCTCAGTTTACACTGATAAAAGTCTAATTCTGGTAATACAATTTCTGATTTTAACAGCACCCTACCATCATCAGATTTAAAAGGAAATTTCTAAGAGGGTAGTGGCATGATTCGCATATTTACCAATAATTAAATATTATATGCTGCCACATTATCTTGGAGGGGTTTTAGGTAAGACATTCAAAATAGTAGGTCTAGGTGAAGAGTGGGAGATAACAGAATGAACTGTAAACTAAATGGAGTGGTTGTGGGAAATGGCTAGGAGAAAACACCTTTCCCTGCCATGTGTGCCAACAGAATGGAACATGGGGAATACAGAAGTGGAAGGTCACTTCGGGAAGGCACTTTAGGGCTGCTAAAGAGATGTCCTCTTTCTCCAGAGTATTTTCACTTCTCTAGCATTTTCCACTTCCTCCTACAAAGATGTATCAAAAGTTATGCTTTTTAATGTCCATGCGAGCTCAAAGTCTCCATTACGTGGAGGGAAGTTACTTGTTGATCAAATAAAGCCTATTGGTATGTTTCTTTATTTTTTCTTGGGGACAAGTATATGGAAATGACAAAAAAATGTTCAAACATTCAGACAAATGAAACTTTTGTGATTTGACCCTTGTTAAATATGCAATCTGTTTTAGCTTGTGCCTGAAAAGATGGGACTCAAATGTCAATGAATCAACATTCCAGAGTTTTCATAAATTTAAAAACTAAACATTTTATCCTACTGATGTGGAGAAGGTTTAGTATTTAGTCATTGACGATAAATTGTTTAAACATATACATCAAGCTAAGAAACGTGTTTAATGGTAGGAACCATGTTAATTAAATAAAACTTAGCAGATGTAAATCTATTTTATTATAAAAGTGATGCACTTACCTTGTAGTAATTTTAGACAATAGAGATGTGCTTAAAATGGACAATGAAAGTAACATGTATTCTCTCCCTAACTCTTACCATCCAGGGTTCACTACAGTGAACAGTTTCTGTATTTTCGTTCAGACGATTTTTATGTATATAGTAACATTTACATGAATAATTTAAATTATGGTATCTTGTTAGATTTACTGACCTGCACTTGCTCTTTCACTTAGCAATAGGTCTTTTTTTTTTCATGTTAATGTGTAGCTGTCCATTTCTCCATTTTCATTGGCTGAATAATTTGAACCTTTAGGATTTTTTTCAGTTTCTGACAGTACAAACAATATGACAATAAACATCCTTGTACGCCCATCCTAGTATACTTACATGACTGCTCCTGTAAGATAAATCCCCATAAAGGAATTGCTTTATCAAAATGTATGCACACTTCATAATTTGTTAAATACTGTCATATTTTCCTTCAAAATTGTGCCAATTTACACTCTCATGGTGTATGAAAATACTCATTTTTCTTACATTCTTGCCAGCACATTTTAATCTTTGCCAATATTACTGAAGAAATAGCTCAGAGTTTTAATTTTCCTTTTAAAATTTTTAGTGAAGATTGTTTCAAATGCATATTGAACTTTTCTATTTTTTATTCTGTGAATTCCTTTCAGTTTGCTCGCCTATTTTCTATTAGTTTGTTTGTTTCTCTTTCTTAGAAACCTGTAAAATGTATTAATACAACAAGAACAATTAAAGGCAACATTTTTAGAGCACTTGACAATGTTTCAGGAATGTCTTAAGTGCATTATCTTCATTATTTTACTTATTATTCACAAGAACTCAAAGGGGAAAATACTACATTACGTTTATGTGATAACAAAACTGAAGTGCAGGAAAGTGAAATAAATTGCCCCAGGTAACACACTGTGGCTTTATTGGAATTTGAATCTGCAAGATTATATCCAGATCTCACTCTCTTATTTGGAATTACATTGAATGTATAGATTAATTTAGCAAAAAATTGGTCTCCATACTCCACTGAATCTTCTTATGACCACAACTCTTATGTATATTTTAAAATGCCTTTCAAGAACAATTTTATAATTTTGTATATAATGGTCTGGTGAATTTTTTATTATATTCTTTTCTAGGTACTCAGAATTTTTATTACTAATATTAATGATTTTTAAGTTTTAGTAGTGATTGTTAATGTGTAAAAATAAAATTATTTTTTGCATATTGATATTGCCTATTGCAGCAATGTAGCTAAACTCTTTTATTCCAAAAGCTTGTCTGAGTGTTCTTTTGGTTGTTTATGTTGATCAACTTGTCTGTGATTACTATCAAACTTATTTCTTTCTTTCCAAATCTAATACCTTTTGTTCTTTCTGTCTTACAGTGCTAACTAGCTAGGAATTGTGGGACAGTACCTAATATATAAGATGCTAACCCTGCTCTTAACAACTAGGGTTTATAGAGTCACTGTAAAGACAAACATAATAAAGGTTTTGGGAAGCCATTAAAGTCTATAGTTAACAAATCTACTACCAGTTATTTAGCATCACAGTGTTTCAGGTACTGTTCTAAATGCTTTATATATAATTATTAGATTCATCTAATATCTTGTGAGACAGGGATTAGTATTAGCTTTATTAAACAGTTGAGGAAACTAAGGCACAGAGAGAATACGTTGTTTGGTCCATCTACCAGGGTAGTAAAGGATGGAGCCCGCATGCTGTATTTCTAGATTCTTTACTTCTAACCACTATGTCAAATTGAATTAAAATTTCATTCTAATGCATTTACTTTAAATAGCAGATGGAACTGTAATGTTACTTGCCTATAATATAATAGTGGTTAGTATGAATTACATTTATATTTGAGGTTCTGAGGGAAACGCAATCCATCTGTTATCATGCCTACATGAAATATACAAAGAGGCCTCCACTAGTTACTGTCTCCATCTCCCTTTGCCTACACAATCACATGCAGACAATGTAGGCTGAGTTCTCCAATAAGGTGAGCAATTAAATACAAAATGATCATCCAAAGTACAGCAGTGATCAAGGAAGAGCAGGTGGACTGCTTAACTATATGTAATAATGAATAGTGTTATTTTTCCCTAAAGCACATAATCAGGACTTTTATATACAAAGTCTACTTAATTTAAGAAGACATATGCTGGTGTTTTCAAAGTTGGCAAAAAGATCACTGGCAGATCTTTTTGTTTATCTATAGTTATACTTGGATAGTATTCTAAGGTACAAGAAAGCAGTTTCCTATCCAAAGCCAGTAAGAAGTGAAATGTCAGTGTCTCTAGTACAGGATAAGTCCATTTTCGTACCTCTGTAATGAAATGACAGGTTGACAACATAACGATGTGAACTGGCTCAGAGAAGCGCTGAGCCTTATAATCCACCTGTTTATAACTTCTGAGTGACAATGAATGAGTGAAAGCTTAAAAAGTTTTGCTTTGGTTACAATTTATCTGTAAACAAAAATAAGACTTTTCCATGGGTAACATTTGTTATCATAGTACAGTGTAGCACTTTCTAAATGCTGACCTGATGCTAGTGTCATGAAAGACGACAATGGATAGTCTGTGAACAAATGAATACTGTAATCAAATTAATTTGGGCAGTGCTGATGTTATGTTCTTCTGCTTATTGATTCATGATAAACCTTAGCCCATAAAGAGATATGCGGAGTTCTGCAGTTAGTATACCTGATTACTGAATGTTCTAATAGAAACCCCCAAATTAAACATGTTCAAAATTAGATTCTATCTTTGTCACAAACATTTCTGTAATCTATCCTGGTAACAGACACCTATTAAGTGAATGAAGACAAATCTAGGAGTCATGTATAGAGCACAAATGAAATAAGGAAGTGAAAGTACCCTAACTCTACCTCTGGTATTTTGAAGATGAGCATTAGAGAAAGCTTCATGGAAAGCTTCATAGAAAAAAAAATGACACTAAAAAGAAACTTTGAAATCAGTATGTCAAAAAGATATCTGCAACTCCATGGTCATTGCAGCACTGTTTACAACAGTCAAGTTATAGAATCAACCTATGTGTATATCGACAGATTAGAGATGAAGAAAATGTGGTATATATGCACAGTGGAATACTATTCAGTCTTCAGATAGGAGGAAATAAGTCACTTGCAAAATGGAATTGGAAAACTAACATTCTGCTAAGTGAAATAGGCCAGGAATGGAAACA
Source organism: Cephalopachus bancanus (assembly GCA_027257055.1). NCBI lineage: Eukaryota > Metazoa > Chordata > Mammalia > Primates > Tarsiidae > Cephalopachus > Cephalopachus bancanus. Next base: position 21,660 of record JAPVLO010002466.1, read on the forward strand.
CAAAAACCACATGTTTTCACTTATATGTGGAATTTTTAAAAGTCTGACTCATAGAAATAAGGGAGTGAAAATGATGGCTACTAGAAGCCAAGAGGAAGGGATTTGGGGAGATGTTGGTCAAAGGGTAGAAAGCTGCAGTTAGGAGGAATAAATGAAAAGTATCTAAGGTGATAGATATGTTAATTAGTTTGATTAAATCATTCCACACTACATGCATATATTATTACATCACTGTAATAGTATACATAACATATACATACCATAATACATAAAAGTATATTCTTGTAATTATATACAATTACAATTTTTAAAAAACTTATATATTTTAAAAGAAAAAAAAAAGGGAAAAAATAAAGACTAACATAGTGGAACAAAATAAAGTGAAAGATATTGAAGGAAGAGAGAACAGTGTGTTCAAAAAACATGTATTTAGGAAACTGTTGCATGTTGGAGACTTGTGGAAAGATGGTATGGCCAGGCAAGGTAAGCAGAGACAGAAACAGATTCGGGAGGTGACTGGCAGGCAGCTGCATAGGATTTCACTTTATTGTGGGCATTAAACATTGGGGGGTGTAGGGGAATAGGGCTCTGAAAATACCTACAGGCACAATGGTCTCTATCTGAGGAATGGATCACCTGAAACCCAATCGCCACCAGTACGCAATATGTCCATGCAATGAATATGCATTTGTACCCCCTGAATCTAAATTTTTTTTAAAAAAAATTAGTGTTAATTAGTAAATAGCCCCAGTTAAGTCATGTTTCTGTCTACAACTCATTATATAACTTTCAAAAGAAAAATTATACATTATTTGACTGAAATGCTCAGTATCTCAAATAAAAATTAGAGTTTTTCTACCAGTGCTGACTTCTCATTGCTGAATGGTCCTTGAAATGCACATGTGTAAATTGCATGTTCCAACTCCAGTTGGCACAACCAAACCTAAGACCAGTCAAAGGGAAGTCACCTAAATTCAGCAGCAAAGTATAGGGTTATTCATTTGGAATTAGAAATTTCAACTAATAGCTTCATTTTAAGTGACTCACTCTGCTTCTCAAGAAGTTGTCAGAACTTGGAAATTGTATGAAATAAATTAATGCCATAAATCCTTTTATCTTAAACATAAAGAAAAATAAAATTTTATCCTTAGGAAATCCATTTCTTCATATCCTTACTGAGATAAAATGGCTGAAGTATTTAAAGAATATTGATTAGACTAGGTGAAAAATTATTAGCTATCTTGAGAGTATCATTTTTTATCATTCTGGCTCTGAATATGAGGGTAATGAGAGACAAGGCTACAGAATTCAGCAAGGGTAAAATAACGAGTAGGCCATATATACGATGTAAAGTATAAAGTTTATGTTGTGTGTTGCTGAGATCTGTGGAAGGGATTTAGCTATGAGCCTGGCGTAATCCCACTTACATTTCAGACAAAGCACTCTTCTAGCCATGAAGAATATAGCCTGAAAAGGGAGAGGAGGAAGTATGATTAAAGACAAAAAAAACACTTAGGAGGCTACTGTCATAGTCTGGGTGTGAAATGATTAGGTGTTGAATTAGCCTGTGCTTGCAAGGATAAAGAAACCAGCAGAGATATAGAATCCTTTTTAATAGAAAGATGCCCTAAGACGTGGTGACTTGTTGGCTATGGAGAATGAATTTGAGGTAGGAATCCAGAATGACTTCTTTATCCATTTATTTAAAAATATATTAATCCTCGACTATGGGTCAGAAGCTTCTAGAGCCTAGAATTCTAAAGATAAGTAAAATGTAATCACTGTCTTCAGACAAAAGAAGTACAAAGTCATACAAATAACTATAAGACATTATGATGGAACCATAGTAAAATTGTGTGCACTTGACAATTAGTAATGAAGAAGTTATTTACCCTACTTGAAAAATTTGAGAAAGGCTTCAGAGAGGAGGTGACCTTTCAGACAAGTCTTCAAGAACATGTAAGAGTTGCTTGGATGGTCAAGGGTAATTCTGTAAAAAACTATTTCTCGAAGAGGATCTGTGTGTGCAATGACTCATAAGTTTAAAACAACATATACTTATTGGGTAATAAAACTTCCAGTTTATTTGAGTAATAAAACTTCAAGTAATCTCTCATTACCCTCATATTCAGAACCTAACTGAGAGTGTGTGAATGAGGAGGTGTGGGTGAGGGATGAGAGAAGACAAAATAAGTTAGAAGATGACGAAAAGCAAAAAATACTAGACCATAATGTGCTTTGGAAAACCCCATGCTGATGAGTTTTGCCTTGTCCTAGATGGCAATTAGTAATCATCGAAGGTTTTAAAATGGGAAAGTGACATGGTGCATGTTTTGGTTTAGAAAAGATCTTCTCTGAAGCTTGTAAACAGTTATGCAAACCAAATTGATCATGTGATTTTTGGTGTTTCTATAGTACCTAGTATTTTATCAGTTATCATGCTACAGTCATACTAAAAGGATCTGAATGCTGGATTCATCAGCCACTTACTGTTGGACCTTGGACAAGTCACTTTACCATTGACTCTTTTTTTCCATTTAACTGGTATATTAATAATACCATGCATGTTGGGTTTTGATGATGATTAAAAGAGATGATGTATATAAAATATTTGCAACAGTACCTTAAATACACAAAGCAACATAAAATGCACAAAATTGATCATATTATTTTGTTTGTATGTTTATAAAACAACCTACCCTACAAGACTTTGACCTTCCCAAGGGCAAGAATTCTGCCTACTCTTGTGTATTCAGACTCTAGCACAGTGCACAGCTTTAGTGTACACAATGACGTGTCACCAAGCTCACCTTTTAAGGTGTGATCCAGCTTTCGGAATACTGTCAACAAACATCCTTTAGTAATCATCCCTTTAAGGAACCATCTCAGCTGCAGAGAGGTGCCTTGATCAAGGTCACATCTCTTTCCAAGGTGACCCACACAATGAATAATTGATTTAGGACTATATAGGCCTGATTCTATCCACCAATGGTGGGGGAGTGGGAATTCTGAAGAGCAACTATAACTTCACAGATCCCTGTGGAGTTGTATGTGGCTGTCATACTCTTACTCCTAACTCTGATTTCCTTCCCTTTCCCTTCCACAAGTGTTATCTCAAGGACACTACTTAGTTAATATCCCTCATAGTGAAGTCCAACTCAGAACTTGCTTCCTAGGAAATTCAACTTCAATTATGGCATTTAGGAAATCATAAAGTTTAGTTGAATTAATGAATGTTTATTTATTTCTGCTGCTGAGTGTGAAAATCATGGGCTTTATGTGTTACTTATCCCTTCTCCCATGTATCTTAATTAGAATATAGTAAGCAATGTGTTCTGAAACATATATATGTACTTTTTTTTTCTTCTCTGTATATGTGTCCATGTGTACATACAAGAATAAGTTATACTCTGGTTGAGTGCAAACTGTCTGTGCTAAAAGTACTTCTATTGGATTCTTTCCTTGTAATTAAGCCATGTTCTTCCTTGAAGATGACTTTAGCCATAAAGACATAAAGAAGGACAAAATTATGATCTTTGTAGCAAGTTGGATGGAGTTAGAGTCTATAATATAATACTAAGTGATCTATCACAGAAACAAAGAACTGAGTACCACATGTTCTCACTCATAAGTAGACCCTGAACAATTACCGTAATGCTATAAGAATAGGAATGGCAGTAGTGGGAAATCACTGGGGGGCGGGGGCGGGATTGGCAATAGTGGGACTCTGCCAGGGGAAGGGGGTCACACCTCATCAACAAGGGTACCTGCATAATGAACATTTGTATATCTAACCCTGAACTGTGCCCCACATCCTTTAAAATTAAAAATTAAAAAAAATAAAAAAATAAAGAAATGCTTGGATTTTAAGACATCACCAATACATTTAAAAAGTTGCATTGATAATGCATTCCTTGGTAGATGTTTAGTGCATTATACTTTAAGAATATTACATAAAGTAAGTTTACTCAGTGTGTCATGTGAAAATTTAGGTTCTAGTTTTTTAGTGTTCCCATTGGTATCTATATCCATCGTGTCATCATATATAAAAAATTGCATTACTTTTATTTAATATATGAGACATTGAACTAGATAGATAGATGATAGATAGGCAGATAGAAAGATAGACAGATGTTGGATAGACAGATGATAGATAGATAGATAGATAGATAGATAGATAGATAGATAGATAGATAGATAGAGATCTGACTGTCGCAGATGCCTCAGTTCTTCTGTCCTGAGATGAGAGGGAGGTTTATGTTGCAAAAACAAATGTTGAAAAGTTTCCTTTTGCATCTTATCACAGATTTGAAGGCATAGGTCTAACAATACTCAGAATGCCTATAGCTATTCCAATTAGAATTTTCTTCCTTAAGAAATGTATAGACAAATTTAGAGATGTGTACATATACAAGATGGAATACTATGCAGCCATAAAAAAGAACAAAGTAATGAATTTTGCAGCAACCTGAATGGAACTAGAGTCTATAATACTGAGTGATCTCTCACAGAAACAAAGATCTGAGTATCACATTTCTCACTCATATAGCGGCCCTTGAACATCTATCATAATACTATAAGAAAAGGATTGACAGTGGTGGGAAACAATGGGGGGAGGAGGGAGGGGAAGGGAGGTGGGATTAACGGTAGTCAATATCTGTCTGGGGATGGGGAGACATCCCTTATCAACAAGGGTGCCTGTACGATGCATATTTGAATACCTAACACTTAACTGTACCTCACAATATTAAAATAAAAAATATTGATTAAAAAAGAATAAATAAGTGCAGACTCTAAAACCGTACACACAGCCGGGCTCGTGGTTCAACCTGTAATCCCGCGCCTTTGGGAGGCTGAGGTGAGTGGATTGCCTGAGCCCGTGGGTTCGAGACCCGCCTGGGCAGCCAGACCTCATCTCTACAGTAAATCAAAAATTAGCCGGGCATGGTAGCGCGCGCCTGTAATTCCGGCTACTTGGAAGGCTGAGGCGGAAGGATCGCCGGAGTCCAGCAGGTCGAGGCTGCGGTGGCCGGGAGCGGCCACTGCACTCCAGTCTGGGTGACAGAGTGAGACTCCAACTCAAAAAAAAAAAAAACAAAAAAAAAACCGTGCACATAAATGAAATTTCTGAACTGTGTTAACTGATAGCTGACCTGTTAAAGGACCATTAGCTCAATAAAATAAAAATGACCAACTAGCTTTTGGTTTCCAATTGAAGGAATGCGATTATAAAGGATAGTGATGCTGGCAATTCTAATATGCCAAAGAGAAGCCATAAAGAGCTTCCTTTAAGGAAAAAGATGGACGTTTTAGACTTAATACAGAAAGAAAAAAAATTACGTGCTGAGGTTGCTAAGATTTATGGTTAGAAAAATCTTTTACCTGTGAAATGGTGAAGATCCATGAAATTGTGAAGAAGGAAAAATAAATTTTTTCTAGTTTTGCTGCTTCACCTCAAATTGCAAAATTTATGGCCACAGTGTGTGATAAATGCTTATTTAAGGTGAAAATGGCATTACATTTGTGAATAGAAGACATGAACAGAAAGGCCTTCCAATTGAGGTCAGTTGGGATCAGTACTAACTATGGTTTCAAGTATCCACTGGGGTCTTGAACCTTATCCCCTGAGGATGGGAGGCATATTACTTACTACATATCCTTTGAGTGTCTTTGTATTTATTCTTAGAGTAATGGTTGTTGCAATAGTTTAATTTCATCTAATTTTTAGCATCAACATTGGTTCTCCCTTGTAAATACATAACTATTAAATAAAAGTAAGCATTCATTAAAATGAAAGACTATCTCATCTCATTTTATAGCATTTAGGATTAAAATCATGGCTCGTAAGCAATAAAATTGCTTCTCTAGAAGTATTAGCTGCACAGCAAACATTTTTTTGCATATGTAATTATATGGAAAAGGAATATAAAAATTGGAAACGAAGAGATGAGTAAGACTTTCCCTGGACCTCATAGCCATTGGGACATGGAAAAGTAAAATGAATACTGCAGCCCAGTATTAAAAAGACTATAAGAGAAGCTGAGGAAGAGAATAAGAGGCATTAGTTGCCCACAAAACATGCACCTAATTAAGATTTGTTTAGGAGAAATATGCTAGCATAGCTTACTAAAAAGGTAATGATGCCCAAGCTAAGTTTTGTATGACCATTAGGAGTGAATTAAGCAGACACAGAGGAAGGGCATTCCAGGTAGAGTAATCATTATCTGCAAAGACATTGAGATAAGACTAACAGAGAATCAGGATGGGAATTCTGGAAGTAAAAAAACAAACAAGAACATTAATAAGATGGGAAAGTTCATTTTGAGCCTTAATGTGATGCCTCATTAAATAATTTATTATATAAATCACCTTTATATATTCATATATAATATATTAATTTTAGTTATAATTTATACACTTCTTAAAATAATCTTGAGATTCCTGAAAGTTTGTTGTCAATTCTGTTCATTTTAGAAATAAATTTCAAGTAGTCCAGTTTTTATAAATATCTGCATATGAGCATAGTTTAAAGCAGCATTGAATCGATAATTTCACTATATGTTTAATACTGAAATTGGCCCCATACTGTGCTTTTCAAGCTGACCGCCTTATCCATCCCCAGTGGGACTAGCATGGAACCTTACATCTTACTGAATAATGGCACATGGTTGCCCCACTAATTTAAGCATGGGGATCTGATCATTTTTAATTCATCATCTCCATTGTTCTAAATTTTTTTCTAAGGCAGCCCACTGCCTTCAAAAAATGAAGCTCAGTTTGTCATAAGACATACTTACCCTAAACTACCATTCCAGGCTCATTTTCCTATTTTTTTCTCTTCACTTCACACCCCAAATGCACCATCCATGCCAGAATGCCTTTGCTATTGCCTGAATATGCTCTGTACAGTTTTTGCATTGGTCATGTATCCCTCTGCCTAGAATTCCCTTCCTCACTGCAACCCACTTCTTTATGGCTCCCTTTCTTAATATTGAAAATATTCCATCTGTTTGATCCTATTGTACTTTTTTCCCCCAATAGGAGCACTTACCATCTATTGAACAATAGTGATTAATACTGAGTTCAACAAGTGTTTTCAAATTCACGTTCCGCTTTTTTATACTCACTGTTAAACCAAGCATCAGTTATTTAACCATTCTAAGCCTCTGTTCCCTCATCTGTGAAATGAGAACTATGATAATAGCTATTTCTTAAGGTTGTGCGGATAAAATAACATAATAACTATAACAACATAGTGTCTGGCTTGTACTGTAGAATGCACTAGATAAATGTTAGTTCTTATCAATATTATTTCTCTCGGTATTTCTTTCCTTTCTTAGATTTGAGTTTTCCACCGTGTGCTTACATTGGTAGCACTGTACAAACAACTCAGTAAGGTTTCATAACTTTGGTATATCAGTGTCTCATAGCTGTGCTTGTGTTGACGTGTTGGTGTCTTGCTGAGTGGCATTCATTATTGGCATGTTTCTGTGTGCTTTCATGAGAATGTTGGAACTTGAATTAGAGCAATGAACAAACATTACATTTCTTGTTAACCTTGGCAAGAGTGGAAGTGAAATCAGGGACATACTAGTTCAAGCTTGTGGGGACAATGTCATGAAGAAAATGGAAAATGGCAGTGTACAAATGGATTAAACATTTTTCTGAGGAGAGAGAAAGTGGCACTGATGAAGAGATGTCAGGACAACCAATAATGAGCAACACTGACAACAACATTGTGTTAAAATCATGGGCAGACTGTGAGAAGCATAGCAGACCAAATAACCATCAATAGAGAAACAGGAAAACCCTAATTGGAAATCTTGACATGAGAAAGGTGTGTTCAGAAATGGTCCCCAAGGAGCTCTTGCATCACGACAATGCATCAGCTCACATTGCACTGTCTGTGAGGGAGTTTTGAGCCAGTAAACAAATAACTGTATTGGAGCACGCTCCTTACACATCTGATCTGGTCCCCAATGCCTTTTTTCTTTACCTGAAGTTAAAGAAAGTGTTGAAAGGAAGACATTTTGATGACATTCAGGACATCAAAAGTAATATGACAACGGGTCTGATGGTCATTCCAGAAATAGTTCCAAAATTACTTTGACAGGTGGACTAGGTGCTGGTAAAAGTGCATAGCATCCCAAGGGGAGGACTTCAAAGGTGACCATAGTGATATTTAGCAATGAAGTGTGTAGCACTTTCTCTAGGATGAGTTCGTGAACTTAATTGTCAGAACTTTTGATATGAGTATCAAATACATTACAAATAATGAGAACCCAATAAATAATTGTTAAAATGAGTAGATTCAAAAGGAGGTGTGGTCACTTTCTTAGTGCATCAACAGATTTATGAGTAGACAAAAACTTTACTAAAGTATTTGTTCTTATCCAAAACACATATAAGTATAACAAAAAATTTTGATTCACTTAGGTTTTGCAGCATTTTGCAGGCATGGTATTGTCTGGGTGCCATGTGTCTTCTCATGGGGTTTTAGACTATGAAATATTATTAGGTTTTTTTTCCCCCCAGGTCAGAATCTCACTCTGTCACTCAAGGTGGAGTACAGTGGCACGCTGATGGCTACGGCCACCTCGAACTGCTGGCCTTCCATCTCAGCCTTCCAAATAGCTGAAACTACAGGCATGCACCATCACACTCAGGTAATTTTTCTGGATTCATTGTAGAGATGACGTCTCACCAAATTGCCCAGGTTGGTATTGAACCCGTGGGCTCATGCAATCCTCTCACCTCTGCCTTCCAAATGTTAGTTTTTTAAAAATAACAGAAGAAGATTTGTAGAAAATTTAGAATTTAAATGAATAGGTTCTTGTTTTTTTATTTTTTCTATACTTAAAATTCACTGATTGAAACAATTTTCTAGTCACAGTTGAATGGAAAACCATAGTTAAATTACAAATTAGGATAAAATAATAACTTCATGATATATTTTTTCAAAATGCAATTTTCCTCAGCTCCTAACATAATTTACTAAATAAGCATAGTCTAATTACATGTCATATATTTCAGTTTTATAATACTCTGAGATATTTCTACCATTTAGTGATTATGTGGAATCTGGTCAACTAAGAATGACATACCAAATGCTGAACCTCCCACTCAGAATCTCCTCAACATAAGAGGTTAAGGGAGTGTTGAAGCATACATCCATTAGAGCTGGATAACAATCGGGGGAGTAATATACAAATAGTTAACAAATGCTTAGAGCACAGTTTCACAAACACAAAGCCATTTGTATTTTTTAAATCAAATTCAATATATCAGTTGTGATATTCCAAAGCATTATTTAGCTAAATGTCTTATAGTTCAAGGTGTACCATGTAGGTCAGCACACCAGTATAGTCTTGTATTAGAAATTTATTTATTTACTTAAATAACAGAAAGCAGAACAAAGGTTAAGACAATAAGAAATTTTCAGTAGCTTCTGACTCTGACACTGAGCTGGCATTCATGACAGCCATATGTGAGGCACTCTCAAATATAAGTTTGAGTAATCATGGCTGAACTTATGTTGATTTCAGAATTTTAGTAATCAGGTTTTATTTAAGGTTTTGTATTGTGTTGCTTAAAGTTTCTCATCATTCCTTAAGTCGATGTTGCAACCATGGCCTCCCAAACTCAAATTTTGGTAAGACTGTGTAATTTGCCTTGGAAAATAGAATAAGATGAAAGTGAGAGTGAGCTGGTTTCGACCTTAATCCTCAAGGGGCTTGCATGTTTGTACTTGTTCTTGGACCTCTGCTATTGCCAGAAAAATAATATGACTCAGGCTAATCCACTGGACCCCGAAGAATAATGAGAGAAAAATAGAGGAGAGTTGTTAGCACAGCAGAGACCATCCTAGACCCGCCAACCCTTAAATGTGTGAGCTAAGAATATCTGGCATTAGCAAAGCTGTCTAGTCCAACCACAGCTAGATCAACCAATTACCACATGTATGAGCAAGCTAAATTAAGATTAGCAGAGCTTCCCAGTAGAGTTCAACCTAGATTAGTAGACTCACAGAGTTGTGAGCTAAACAAACGCTAACAGTTTATGCCAGTGAGATTTTATGTCGTTTGTCATGTAGTGCTACTGTAGCCAGTTACCTCAAAAATTGTATACAAGGCACATAGAAAAGGTTTGCAATATTATGTAATAACAAAAATTCTACTGTCATGAGTGATGATCAAATAGATTTATAGAATATTGTACAGATATATTCTATCAAAATGATTTTATTTGCATTTCTCAGCCTGTCTACTTATCATAGCTCTAAAACCTAGCTATATTCTCTTAAAAAAGCTGGTTGTCAGAAATAAGAAAATATTTTAATTAGTATAAATTTTTTCTTTGATATTTTAATCTTAAGTTTTTTTCTCTAAATTTAGAAAATAATATTTACTCTTTTTTTAAAAAAAGAATTACGCATTTGGGTACCAAGTTATTCCTATTAATGTAAAAGTAATTCTGAAATCTTGGATTTCTGAGGAAGAAGGTTTGTAAGGTTGCTGTAAATGGTCCTGGATACCATATTTATGCATATTTCCACACACTATCATGCAATTTAAATCTTATATGGAAAGACTGGAAAAGGTACTCATGGACTATTTCTTGTAATACAATGAATAATATAAGAACAAAACTGAAAAAACATTTTATTCACTTTAACATCAAAAAGCAAATGTTTAGAAACAAATTTCATAAAATAAGTGTTTCGTGAACACTGAAAACTACAAAACATGATTGAAAGAAACTAAATAAAATAAAACTAATTGAAAAGACATATCATGGTTATGGATTATAAATTTCAATAATGTTAAGATGGAAAATAGGTCTATAGATTCAATACAATCAAATTCACTGGTGACTTTCTTTTGCAGAAATTGATGTGCTCTTCCTAAAATCTGTATGGAAATACAAGAGACCAAGAATAGCCAAAACTATCTTGAAAAAAGCAAAGTTGGAGGGTTCACACTTCCTAACTTTAAAAGTTATTATGAAGCTACATTAGTAAACATGGTAATATGGTAATGGTATACAGGTAGGTATATTGTATATTACTGGAACTGAACTGGCATTTTCAAAACACACGTTTACATTTGTGCTCAATAAATTTTTTATAAAGTTGCCAAGTCAATTTGATAGAAAAGGGATAATCTTTTCAACAAATTGCCCTGTGACATTTAGATAGCATATGCAAAAGAATAAATGTACACTATTACCTCACATAATACACAAAAATCAAATTAAAATCTATCATTCCAAAATGTAAGAGATACATTTATAAAATTTTAGTAGACGCTTTTGTGACCTTGGATTATGCAAGTTGTTAATCATAACACCAAATACATGATCCATAAAAATAAATATTGATAAGATGGACTTTATATAACAGCTTTTATGCTTCAATAATAAGAGTTAGGTAAATTAAAAGACAACTCACAAACTGGGGAAAAATACTTGCAGGTCATATGTACCATAAACAACTGACATCAAGAATTATTTTTCTCGATTGCCTGGAATACTTTTCTTAGGACTGATATCAGCTCCTTTTTGTATGTTTTGTAGAATTTAGTTGGGAAGCCATCTGGCCCAGGGCTTTTTATTTTTTTTACATAGGTTGCTTTCCTAATAACAGAATCAATTCGGTGGGTTGTTATTCGTCTATTGATGGTTTCTATTCCTTCTTGTTTTTGCCTTGGAATGTTGTGTGATATCAGAAAGTCCTCCATTTCATTTAAGTTTCAAGTTTGTTTCCATACAAGGTGTGCATAGTAGTTCCTGATAAACTCTTTTGAATTTCCTTGGGCTCAGCTTTGATTTTATTGTTTGCATTTTTAATTGTGTTTACTTGGGCTTTTTCTTGGTCAACCTGTCCAGGTGTCCATCAATTTTATTTCTTCTTTCAAAGAACCAGCTTTTTGTTTTGCTGATGTTTTCTATGATATTTTTGTCTTCTATTTCCTGAAGTTGGACCTTTATTTTGTTGATCTGAATTCTGCTGCTGAAGTTAGGATTTTGGTGGTCTTGCCTTTCTAGCTCCCTTAGGTGTGACATTAAGCAGTTTACTTTTGATTGTCCTGTTTTCTTGATGTGTGTGTGTAGAGTTATAAATTTCCCTCTTAGTACTGCTGTCTTGGCATCTCAGAGATTCTGGTAAGATGTGTCTTTATTTTCAGCTGTTTCCAGGAAACTTTTAATTTCCATCTTGATTTCTGTATTGACCCAGGTGTAGTTCAGCAGTGTTGTTTGGTGTCCATGACTTTGTGTGTTTTGGGAGGATTTTGGTGGTGGTTATATTTATTTTTATTCCACTGTGATCTGAGAGGATGCCTGGTATTATTTCTATTTTATGGAATTTATTTATGTTTAATTCATGGCTGAGAATGTGGTCAATCTTGGAGTATGTTTCATGTGGTGATGAGTAGAATGTGTATTCTGAAGTTGGGGAGTGTTCTATAGTTATCTATTAAATCCATTTGGTCAAGTGTCAACTTGAGGTTCCAGATCTCCTTATTGATTTTTTGCTTTAATGATCTATCTAGGATTGTTAGTGGGGTATTTAAGTCCCCAGTTATGATTGTGCTAGAATCAATATCCTTTTTTAGTTCACTTAGTAGTTGCTTTATAAATTCTGGTGCTCCTGTGTTGGGTGCATATAGATTTAGGATGGATATTTCCCCAAATCATTTTATGATGCTAACATCACACTGATACCCAAACCTAGCAAAGACTCAAGAAGGAAAGAAAACTACAGGCCAATCTCCTTGATGAACATAGATGCAAAAATTCTCAACAAAATTCTAGCAAATCAGATCCAGCAGCACATCTCATGAATCATCTACCATGACCAAGTAGGCTTCATCCCTGACATGGAGGGCTGGTTCAACATCTGCAAGACCATAATGTAACTCAATACATCAACAGATGTACAAACAAAAACCACATAATTATATCATTAGATGCAGAAAAGCTTTCAAGAAAATCTACCATTCGTTCTTCATTAAAACCCTTTAGCACCTAGGCAGAGAAGGAGTATTCTTCAGAATAATAAGAGCCATCTATGATAAACCCACAGGCAGCATATTGCTCAATGGACAGAAGTTGGAAACATTTCACCTGAAAATGAGAACAAGATAAACTTGCCCACTGCCACATCTCCTGTTCAAAACAGTGTTGGAAGTCCTAGCTAGAGCAATCAGGCAAGTGAGGGAAATCAGGGGTATCCAAGTAATAA